>JAJIBD010037279.1:0-18146 GCA_021461705.1 Cryptotis parvus
GGATCGAGAATCGTACATTGTCAAAATGAACGACTCTCAGAGCTTTATACAGATTCAATGCCATCCCTATAAAGATACCCATGACAATCTTCAAAGAAATTGGACCAAACACTTCTCTCTGAAATTTGTATGGAATAATAAACCAGCAGGGATAGCTAAAGCAATCCTTGGGAGAAAAAGATGGGAGGCATCACCTTCCCAACTCAAACTCTACTACAAAGCAGTGGTAATTGCAACAGTATTGGTATTGAATAAAAACAGATCATTGACCTATGGGAATAGAGTTATATCCTGAATCAGCTCTCAAAACACATGGATAACTAAATTCTCGATGCTGAGCAAAAAGTATGAAATGGAGTGAAAGTAAATCTTCAACAAGTATGCTGGGAAAACTGGGCTGCTACATGTAAAGAATGAATTTAGGCCTCTGTCTAACAATTCATGCACAAAAACCGATCAAAAATGGATTAAGGATCTCAACATCAGACCTCGACCCATAAAGTACAGCATTAAAGAAAATATAGATAACCCTCCACGACATTGAAGCAAGGGACATATTCAAAGAAGAAACACCAATAACAAAACAACTAAAAAGAAAAGATTATCATATGGGACTGCATGAAGCTAAAAAGCTTCTGCACCTCAATAGAAACAATGACCAAGATGACAAAAGACAGTCCACAGAATGTGGAAAGTATATTTACCCACACCCATCTGATAAGGGGTTAATATCCAGGATATATCAGGCTCTGGGCAGAACTTTTACAAGAAGAAAAACAGCCAAACCGATCAAAAATTGTGAGAAGAAATGAACAGAAACTTCTGGCAAGGAAGAAATTTTGAATGTCCAAAAGACAGTGAAAAAAATGTTCATCATCATTAGTCATCAGAGAGATGCAAATCAGAACAACAATGAGATATCATCTCACACCATAGATACTTGCTATATATCTAAGAGCAAATTTTATACAGAAATGCTGGCGTGGGATGCAGGGAAAAGGGGAACACTCATCCACTGTTGGTGGAATCTCACCTGGTACAGCCTTTTGGAAAACTAAACAGAAATTCCTCAAAAAGAAATTGAACTCCATTTGACCTTAGCCATACCACTCTGGAATACACCCTGGGAGCCAAACAGCAGTGGAAACACTCCTCCCTACCTTTTGCTCTTACCAGCAGTAATGATATTAGCCGAATTTGGGAAACAACCAGAGTGCCCGAGAATGGATGACTGGATAAATGAAATTTGGTCACTGTCACTGTCACCCTCTTCCGGTATCATCGATATGTCTCTAAGCGGGCACCAAGGAACATTCCATATGACCTGTCTCAGTGCAAGTAGAGCCCAGGCACCTGCTTGCTCCAGGAACATAAAGAGCCTCAAACCATTCCATCAGGTCTTACAATGAGGCCTATAATTGTTACGGTATCTGGCTTTACCAAATCTGACCCCGGTAGCTTGCCAGGCTCTGCTGCGTCGGGTAGCGTACTCTTGGCAGTCATCTCAAATCCAGCATTTATTGATGGGTAACCGGCTGTGAGCCGGCTGTGACAGCCTGGACTGCTGGTGGAGTGTCATGGAATATTAGCAGCTGTTAGAAAAAATATTAGCCTATGAATTTGCCTGCAAATGGATGGACATGAGAAGATTATGTTGAGTGAAATTAGCCAGAAGGAGAGAGAGGCAGATTAATGGGAAGTATTCTGCGATTTACTTACATGACAGCAAATATGAAGCGTGTATTTGCTGTGGAGAGCACTATTATACTTTACAATATCCAAGGTCAGTGTGGGGGTTAAATGATCAGGAGGTCTTGTCAAAGGTAGAAATTACCACAAATGTATGGGAGCAGAAGTTAAGTAAGACAGAGAATGGAACAGTGTGCCCAATAATTGTCCAAAGTGCTATAACCACATTAGGTAAGACAGAGAATGGAACAATGTGCCAATAATTGTCCAAAGTGCTATAACCACCTAGAACTCAGGAATTAAATACAGGCAAAAGGACACATGATAACCTCTAAGTATATATATATATATATATATATATCTATATATATCTACTCTATATATATATATTACAACCCACAATGTATGAGAAGGGCGGAAAGAGACAGAGAAAGAGTAAGAGAGAAAGAGATAAAGAGCCTGCAATGGATGCCCAAGCTAGGGGAAGGGGAGAGAATCGGGGACATTGGTAGTGGGGAATGGGCACTGCTGGAGGGATGTGCTGGAACACTGTATGACCGAAACCCAAACATGAGACACATTTTTGTAATTGTTTATCTCATGGTGATATAATAAAATGTATTTAAAAAAAAAAAAAACAAGAAAAATGTTAATAAACAAAATAGTTACATGTACATGGAAGAATCAATATTGTCAAAGTGATAAATTTATAATAACCAAACTTTTAAAATGTACCTGTCAAGGAGTTAGGCTGGAGATTGGGGAAGGAATCTTGTAACACTGGTGTAAGAAAGTTAACACTAGAAGTAGGATTGGTGTTTTAACATTGTAGCCTTAAAATAAAACTTTGTAGAAATTAAACTTTGAAGAATTTTCGTACATCATGACAAATAATAAAAATATTAATTTATAAAAACACATGATATCAATTAAAAATGTGAAAAACTCAATACTCACTTATGATAAAAAATACTTATCAAACTAAGAACAGAAGGAAACTACCTCCTACATAATAAAAGTCATATATGAAGTTTTACAGCCCCACGGCACCACAGTGTGTATATCTTAACACAATTTTTATGCTATATGTTGTGCAGTCTCTACCATAATATCCAGTGAAAAAGTGACATTGAACTCAGTTTTATACACTTGAAAGTAGATGAACAGAACAACAAGAAGTCTAGAGAAATGGAAGAGGTAGTCATATGAACAACAATCAACTGTTAAATGAGAGTAATGGGAGAAGAAAAAACAGTATTGTTACATATGTACTACGTATGTGGTTCATATGCCAGTTATGAGAGAACTACATAAATCAAAACCTTAAAAATACTTTTTATTATCACTATATTATCCTAAATTGTTATAACAAAATACAACAGACTGGCATTTCTAGCAATTTTGTAAATTTAAAGCCCAAAAAATTAAGATCTCAAAAAGGCATTTCTCTTGGTTTTAAGATAGTTTTTTCTCTGTGAAAATGTATCCATTTTTAATGGGGTGAAGGAACATTATGTGTATACCCAGCAGTACTCAGAGGCTATTATTCCTGGCTGTATTCCCTATGTTTCCTGAGACCTGTTCAGAGGCTATTATTCCTCGGCTGTTATTCCCTCTGTTTCCCTGAGACCTGTCAAAAGTGATCCCGTGAATGCAGAGCTAGAATAAGTCTGAGCACTACTGGATATAATGCCAAAAAAAAAAAAAAAAGGAACACAACACAAAGGTTTGGGGATTATCTTATCCATAATTAACTCTTTTTTAAAGTTATGTGTCATGGGGCCAGAGAGATAGTAGAACTGTAAGAGCTTTCTGTCCAAATGGCGATCAGGATTCAATCCCCATCACTCAATATGGGTACCTAATATGGTCAACAAGCCTTCCAGAAGTGATCCCTGAGTACAGGAGCCAGGAATAAACCCCAAGTACAGTGATGTGAAGCAAAAAGTAATAATAATAATAAAGTCTTATCTTCAAATACAATTATATTCTGAGGGTGCTATAGGTAGAACTCCAATGAATGAATTTAGAGAGAACCCAATTAAATCTCTAATTATAACAAATAGTTCGATTTCCTACTTAGTTAAACATATGACTTTATCTAAAAGAACACAAAAGTACAATGGGAAATGGTTCAGGTCATATGCTATCATCCAAAAAATAAATAAAATGCAATACTTTTATTTTCTCAGCCTCACCAGATAATTATGATTTAAACCATATTTTTAGGCGTTCCACTATAAGCAATTTCATAAATTATACATTTCTATGGGTCCAGCCTTTTAGTTTGTTTCTTTGGTTGGGTGACGTTAACTATGTTTACTCAGTAGCAGAAAAGAAAAAGAAAAAAGATCAAAAACTGGGTTGCCACAGCCAAGTGTACATTTGGAAGGACAGCCTCTATAATTCTGCAAGTTTATTACCCAGATTTCACAACACACATGAAAAAGTATGAATAAAAGAAAATCCTTTTACTCAAAAGCTCTTAATATTTTCATTTCCAGGCTTGCTTAAATTAAAAGTCCCTATATATTCTTAAATATTTTATTTTTTAATATTTTAATCTACAACTATTTCAGAGTTTTCTTTCTATTTAGGGGCCACACCCGAAGGTACTCAGGGACTTATTCTGGCCCTGTGCACAGGATTATTCCTAGTGGTTCACAGTGAGCCATATGCATTGCCAGGATTCAAAATAAAGTTGCCATAAATAAAAGCAAGTGCCCTACTCCTATACTAGCTCTCTAGCCCAAGGGTTTTTTTTAAGTATTCTAGATGAAAATGTGATTTAATTTTGTTCCCCTGCCCTGGGAACCAGATATGGTGGGGTTGTTTTCAATATTCATTTTGTATCATTTCTACTTTGCATTCACTAGCCATTACTTTTTCTTCTGAATTTTCACTTGAATTAAACTCTCAAGAAAATTATATTCGTGAACACTTTGACTAATTTTCTCATCTGTCACTGACACAAGTAAATATTTATAAGAGACCAGATGGATAAGAAGCTGCATTGACTGAATACATAAACATTATATTCTTGAAAAATTCAGCTCAGGAGCTATTTTGATAATGTTTCATTATTGGAAGTAACATTACCTGATGGCTTTAATCAGGTGTAAGCTATTTAGGATCAACATGTGTGTGATCTACATTAAGTTCACTAGTGAAAGTCCAACTCTATCAACCAGCGGCTCTACTTTATCCTGGTTTACTCTACCTCTCCCTTTCCCTTCTGTTATTGACTATTTGGTCTTACAATCAAATTATCATTTTTGTATTATTTAGTTCACTTGTTTGCTTCACTTTCCAACTACATATGAGTGAAATAATAAGGTTTTGGCTTTCTTCATTTGGCATATTTCACTGGGAATAACAAATACCTTATGGTCCATGCATGCCATTATGGCATGGTTTCATCTCTTACATAGCTGAAAATTTTTCATTATGTTTGTGTGTGATTACATATGTGACTACATATGAGTGTGTATATATACATACTATACACATATAAATATATATAATATACATATATTTATGTTTTCTACCCATTTGTCTGTTCAAATGTCAGTTAAATTGTTTCCACTTCCTGATTACTATAAATAATACTGCAATAAACATGAAAGACCTGTATCTTTGAGGGCTAGGATTTTTTTTGTTTTGTTTTTCAGCCGTACCTGATGGTGTTCAGGACTGCTCTTGGGTCTCTGCCAGGAATCTATCCTAGAGGAGGCTTGGGGAACTACATGGGGTGCTGGGGATCAAACCCATATTGACAGCATGCAAGGCAAGTGCCCTACACTGTACTATTTCTCTTGTCTAGATCTGTATCTTTAGAATAACCATTCTCACAGGTGTGATGTGATACATCCTTGAAGTTTTGGGTTGTATTTTTCCCTTAAAATAAAGATAATAAACATCTTTTCATATATCTTTTTAGCTATACATATGAGTCCCTTTGTAAAATATCTACTCAGATTCTATACCTTTTTTTTTTTTCTTTTGGGTCAAACCTGGCGATGCTCAGGAGTTACTCCTGGGTCTGCACTCAGGGATTACTTCTGGCAGTGCTCGGGGACCATATGGGATGCTGGGGGGAAAGAACCTGGGTAGGCTGTGTGCAAGGCAAATGCCCTACCTGCTGTGCTATTGTTTCGCCCCTCTATACTCAATTTTTAACTGTGTCTTTTCTCATTCTATCTTTTGAATAGTAACCCCTAGTTGGATGTATGGCTTGCAACATCTCCCACTCAGTAGAATATTCTCTCATTCTCACACAGTTTCTTTCATTGTGGGGGAAATATTTTAGCTTGATATCGTAACATTTATTTATTTTTGCTTTTTGTCTCCCCTTGCCATTGGATTTGAGTCTCCAAATATATCTCTAAAACTGATATGGGGCATACCGCCTGGAAGTTTTTTTCTCTTATACATTTTTTTTCAGTTTTTAATTCAAGACTTCAATATTTTTCAATTAACTTTATACTATGTTAAATAATGTTCCAGTTTCATTGTTTTGTGATTGTCCAGTCTTCCCAATACCATTACTGAAGACCCTTTATTACAGGCTCTTGTCTCCTTTTTTCATAATTAGTTGTCCACGTATGCATTGTTTTATTTCTGGTATCTCAATCCTGTTCCATTTATCTAAACATTCTTTTTTTAATTCCAGTACCATGACATTTTTTATATTTGATATGCCCAAAACAGTAACAATAATGGACCGCATTCCCAATGAATGGAGACATTACTGGCGCCCGCTCAAGCAAATCAATGAACAACGGGAAGACAAGTGACAAGTGACAAGTGACCATGACATTTTAATTACTATCATTTTTAGTATAATTTAAAGTCAAGGTCTGTCATACCTTCAGGAGTTTGTGTGTGTGTGTGTTGTGTGTGTGAGTGTGTGTGTTTTAAATGTAACGTGGATGAAAAGGGTTTCCCAGAGACAGGTATTGAACCCAAAGCCTCCTACTGCAATACATGTGCTCTACTAATGCATTTTATCCCCATTACAGGAGTTTTTCTAATTCAAAGACCAAACAGTATACCCTGGGAAGCCAAAAAACACACAGCAGAAACACAATCCACACTTTTATTTTATAGCAGCACTATTCACAATAGCCAGAACCTGGAAACAACCAGTATGCCCAAGAACTGATGAGATGATAAAGAAACTGTGGTACATCTACCCAATGGAATACTATGAAGCTGTTAGGAAAAATGAAGTTATGAAATTTGTCTATAAATGGATGGACATGGAAAGGATCATGTTGAGTGAAATTAGTCAGAAGGAGAGAGACATAGAATGACTGCATTTATTTGCATGAGTTAAATATATCAGGTGGTCTTACCAAAAGTGGAAATTACCGCAAACGTGAGGGAGTCAGAGGTTAGATAAGACAGAGAAGGGAACATGTGTGAATATATGTCAAAAGGGCTGATACCAACATAGAACTGAGTATTAAATACAGGCAAAAAATGCACATGATGGCTTCCAAGTCTATGTAGCAACTCACAATGTGTAGGGAGAAGGAAGGGAGAGAGAGGGAGAAAGAAAAGAGATAAAGAACCTGCCATTTAGGCAGGTTATGGGAGGGGAAGGGAATTGGGGACATTGGTGGTGGGAAATGGGCACTGGTGGAGGGCGGGTGCTGGAACACTATGTGACCGAACTTGAACAACATTGTAATTGTATATTTCACGGGTGGTATAATAAAATGTTTAATTAATAAAAAAAGAATGAAATAGGTGTAAAATTTGCTCTACTACATCATCTGGAACAGGTTGGGTTACAGTACCATATGATAACCACTTTCAATCATTTCAGTGGTTTGAAGCTACAAAGGTTATTTTTGCATCCAAACTACATGTCTATCACATTTTGGCAGGAATTTCACCAACTAGTCTGTCATTGGTTTTAACAACAGGCACCATTTCCTACCTCACGACAACAGCAAACCACAAAGCTTTGTTAACCGTCAAGAGGTGAATATATATATATACATATATATATGTATATGTATATATGTATGTATATATATATATATATGCCTAGACTAGTTTCAAACCATCTCTCTATATGCTTTGAAACAGAGAACCTCTTACTAATGAACAGGTTTTCAGATAAAATTTATAATCATGTGACTTCCAGATAAATATATAAAGTCCATACTCAGATTACAAATAAAATGATGGAGCAGCATGAAAGGTCAAGTTAAAAGTTTTGTCTATTCATAAATATATATGTACATATTATGATACTAATATCCAAGGTCAGGCAAAACATGGATCAGGAGGTCTTGTCAAAGATGGAAATTATCACAAATGTGTGGGAGTCAGAGGCTAGGTAAGACAGAATGGAACAGTGTGCTAATAATTGTCGAAAAGTGCTAATACCAACCTAGAACTGAGATGAAATACAGGCAAAAAGATACACATGACACCTCTTAATGTATGTATTGTAATCCACAATGTTGAAGGGAAGGAAAAGATAGAGAGAGGGAGAGAAAGAGAAAAGAAATAAAGAACCTGCCGTAGAGGCAGGCTAGGGGAGTGGGGAGGTTATTTGGGGATATTGGTGGTGAGAAATGGGCACTGCTGGAGGGATGGGTGCTGGAACAATGTATAATCGAAACTCAAATATGAACAACTTATGAACATCTTTGTAATTGTATATCTCACGGTGGTATAATAAAATCTTTTTTTAAAGTTTTGTCTATTTTACAGAAAACTGAAAGAGAAGTGCAATGCCTTTCTGAATCTTCCTGAACTAGTATATACTGGAATTTAAACCAAAAATGTGAACTATCTGATAAATATCCCTCCACCCCAATCTGCTTCTCCTGGATGCTTTTCTCCAAAATCGCAAAGAAAAAGAAATTCAGAGTTTGAGCATTTATCTTTGAATACTGCAGGCTTTGCAAAAGCATTCATCAGTGAATCTTGAGTATAAAATAGAGTTTGACCCCAGTGGTTTAGCTATAACTGAAAAAGACAACTTTCACCAAATTATTTATAAAACCTGTTACCTAAATCTTTGAGAACAGCATGTACTTTTCCAGAGTACAATGATAAGACCAATGCTGTTGAAAGCTTCAAGTCCCAGGAAGGAACTAAGTCTACAAGAGAGTGATATTTCCATTGGCCTCCACAAAAATTCTGTGTGTTAGCTTTAGGATATTTTCCAGTTAAGACTACTAGAAAAACACATGGAAGAGATCCATGTTTGTGTAATGCCTATCAACAGGAAATAGTAGAGTATCCTTAATCAACCAATCTGGCAGAAGTGAACTACTGCAAGAGTTTAGACATTACCACACTATTTATTTGAAGGCTAGAAGATTCTGAAGTCTGAAAACCTCAATCCATTTTAAAGGGAGACAAATTGAAGAATACTCACCCAATTCTGGAAATTTTTCCCCCCAAATTTTATTACACCATTTTAGACATACAATTGAAAGATGCTCATGTAGAGTTTTTGGTTCTACAGTGTTCCAACACCCATCCCTCCACCCAAACCCATCTCCCCATCACCAATGTCCCCACCTCCCTTCCCCCCCCACACCTCAACTATTTGGTGGGTTCTGAATGTCATTTCTCTCTCCTCTTTATCTCTCACTCCCGCCAAACTTTCCAGCACATCGTGGAATGCAGTGTATTAAAGGACATTACTGTTTCCACTATTTTAATGGGACCTGGGCTCGAACTGGTTTTGCTCTGTTAATCTGGTCGTGAGGCAGTTTCCCAGTGTCCGGACAGCAAAGGTGGTGGCTAGTGTGGTGGGCGAAGTTTCATTGGCTGCTTCCAGGACCCACCAGAGGGGATGGGACCACTCCCAAAACCCATCTGTCCTCCCCGGGGCCCCATAGTGACTGGGCCCGGGCGAGCTGAGTTCCACCTTCCCCAGCCGCCTTAGAGGCTCTTCATGCTATGGCTGGTGGCCCCAGGACATCTCTGGGCGGCCACCAGGCTCGACAAAATGGAGGGGGGAATAGCCAACCCTGACTCCATCTGACCAATTCCCAGTGATTCCCGCCTCTGGGGAGCCGACTACCTGGGCTCAAACTGGTTTTGCTCTGTTAATCTGGTCATGAGGCAGTTTCCCAGCATCCGGACAGCGAAAGTGGTGGCTAGTGTGGTGGGCGAGTCTCATCCGGCTGCTTCCGGGACAATCCTGGGAATTTTTTAAATATCATACATTCCTTCCACACACATAACCTTAAAGTTACTATTATAAAGTTGAGATTCTGCTGAGTTATAAATCTTTTCAATTCATATTTATTGTCATGAGCAGGTAGGCATTAATGATAACCCTCCAGGCATTTTACTCAACATACACACACACACACACACACACACACACACACACACACACCTTGGAAATATTAATTATAAAATTCCCTTTTAGGTAGGTAGGAGTGAGAAGACATAAAATTTGGGTCTCCCTCAGATCTTCCATCACCACACATTTTGTTGGTTTGGACCTAATCACAATGCCTTTTTGCCTTTAAGTCTCTGAGTTTTTGATAAAGGTGCAACGAGTCTAAAATGGAGTAAGGAAAGCCTCTTCAACAAGTGGTGTTGGGAAAACTTGGCAGCAACATGTAAAAAAATGAATTTGGACCTGTGTCTAACACCATGCACAAAAATCAGATCAAAATGGATTAAAGATCTCAATATCAGACTTGAATCCATAAAGTACATTGAAGAAAAATATAGGAAAAACCCCTCCACAACATTGAAGCTAAAGGCATATTCAAAGGTGAAACATCACTAACAAAGCAACTAGAAAAAAGATAAACATATGGGACTACATGAAACTAAAAAGCTTCTGCACCTCAAAAGAAACAGTGACTAAGATACAAAAGGCAGTCCACAGAATGGGAAAGAATATTCACCCAATACCCATCTGATAAGGGGTTAATATCCAGGATATTTCAGGCACTGGTAGAACTCTACAAGAAGAAAACAAACAAAAAATGGGGAGAAAAAATGAACAGAAACTTCAGCAAGGAAGAAATTGAATGGCCAAAAAACATATGAAAAAATGCTCATCATCACTAATCATCAGAGAGATGCAAATCAAAACAACAATGAGATACCACTTTACACCACAGAGACTGGCACATATTCAAAAAAGCAAGAACAACAAGTGCTGGCGTGGATGTGGGGGAAAGGGGACACTCATCCATTGTTGGTGGGAATGCTGGCTGGTTCAGCCTTTCTGGAAAACAATATGGATATTCCTCCAAAGACTAGAAATTTAACTCCCATTTCCAGCCATACCACTCTTGGAATCTACTCTGGGAAACCAAAAAATACGCAGAGGAAACACCATCCCTACTTTTATGTTCATAGCAGCATTATTCACAATAGGCAGAATCTGGAAGCAACCAGAGTGCCCGAAAATCGATGACTGGATAAAGAAGCTTTGGTACATCTACACAATGGCATACTATGCAGCTGTTAGGAAAAATGAAGTTATAAAATTTGCCTATAAATGGATGGACATGAAGAAGATTATGTTGGAGCGAAATTAGCCAGAAGGAGAAAGACAGATACAGAATGACTGTATTTATCTGCATAACATAAATATATATGTACATATTATGATACCAATATCCAAGGTCAAGTGAAATATATATCAGGAGGTCTTGTCAAAGGTGGAAATTATAACAAACGTGTGGGAGTCAGAGGCTAGGTAAGACAGAAAATGGAACAGTGAGCTAACAATTGTCAAGGGTACTAATGCCAACCTAGAACTGAGCATTAAATAGAGGCAAAAAGATACACATGACAACCCTTTAATGTATGTTCTGTAATCCATAGTCTGGAGAGGAAGGAAAAGAGAAAGAGAGAGAAGAGAAAGAAATAAAGAACCGCCATGGAGGAGGGCTGGGGGAGAGGGGAGGGAACCGGGACGTTGGTGGTGGGAGATGGGCACTGGTGGAGGGATGGGTGCTGGAACACTGTATGACCAAAACCCAAATATGAACTTTTTAATTGTATATCTTTGTAATTGTAAAAATAAAATTTTTTTTTAAAAAAAAAGACTCTGAGTTTTTTATATCTAAAGCCCAAATTCCAATCTCTGAAGAGCTTTATCTGTGACATGCACTTGGCTCTCCAGATTTTAGCCTCTGCTTTCAGTTTCCAAAAATCATGCATCAATCCAAATGACATGCCCTTTCTAAGCTAGCCTACCTACCTTCTGTTACAATGCTATCTATACAAAGAAAATTATATGGTAGAGGAAATGCACTGGATACAAACTTCCCATTGGAAAAGCAAGAAAGTGATATTAAGAGCTCTAACATATCTCAAATTATTCTTTTCTGGATATGCTTTCTGAAATGCTGGGTGTTTACTATGATTTGGAGTTCACTACAATATAATAATAGCTAGAGTTATGCATTATTAACTATTTGAAGAATTATAGATAATTTTGCGCCCTAATTATCCCAAAAAATGCTCTGAGTTTCTGCTTTTAAGCATCCTTTCACAGATAAGGAAAGGAATCTTGGATACATTTATTAACAAGGCTAAATTCACCAGGTAGTGGGTGGGAGAGGCAGGCATTATGTTCCTGGGTATAAGAAGATTAATGATGAATAATGTAAAAAATTAATTCATGGACTAGTGTAGAATTAGATAATTAAAATGTATTCTGATAATCCTGAGATCAATGATTCACTCACTGCTCTTAGAAGAGACTGTTACCAAACAAGAAAAAGAATTTTGAGTCTTTTCACATGAGTTATCCACATCATTAATGTTTGGATTCTCAACTGAACACAAGGAAATGTCACCACTGCAAAAAATGCTTGTAAAGTGTTATCTTGATCACAACCTATGGCAAACAGTATGTATATATATATATATATATATATATATATATATATATATGTAATATATATATGTAATATATATATGTATATATACATATATATATAAATTATCTAAAATTACAGTAAAAATTCAGTAAACAGGAACTCTGCAGAGTTCTGAGACTCTTCGTCCAACATCTTCATAAACATTTTTGCTTTTTCCTTCCCATAATCTGGAGGTCCCGTGGGGAGAGCCATGGGTCCAGGGAATGCTTGTTCTGAAATGGAGGCAAGATTCCGTACTTTTGGACTTAAATTTTTACTAGCAGAAAGATTCCGTACTTTGGACTTAGTCCAAAGTACGAATCTCGGTTCTTTCAATGAAAACCCATTTCAGTTAGTTGTCCGAGGCTGCTATGGATGTCTCTCAGCAGTAATCTCTAATTTTATCATGACCTTGATGAAAAAATCCCAAGGATTTTTCAAAATCTCATCAGGAAAGGTTTTATTGTTTGTGGAAATGCCCTCAGAGTAATGTGAATACTTTTAGCCTTATATCACTTGGTACAGCAATCATAGCACCATGCTATTTATTTCTAACAGTTAAACTGTAAGATGCTATTGTATTCTGTGGAGTTTAGAATGAAATGATTCAGTATTCCATGTCACTTAATGAAATTTAAAGTTGTTTTTCTCAGGAAACTTGGAATAAAATTAAAAAAAGATAAAAACTCTCTTACTTGGGAGAATTTAATTCTGAATATTGAGGTTGTTAAGAAATTATTAAGCACCCCATGTCCCCCAAACCATGGATCATCAGAGAAAGCAATATCGACACAATAATGAAGCAGAACTAGTAGTTAGGAAAATAAAGACATAGCCCTCAGTTACCTCAGAATTCATATTCTCAGAAGAGGCCCAAATGTTCATTAGCCACATAAATGTGGAATATTGTTGAGAAAGGGCTACAATGCCACAAATATAAAAAAGCTTCTATGAAGGCAGATCATAAAGAAACTGACTTTTGCATGGAAGGCTTCCCAGAAGAAGTGACAAATGAGCTAAAGCTAACCGCATAAAAGTTAACAAAGAGGTTGGAATGGGGAAAGAAAATGGAGGAAAATCCTTGCAGAAAGGCAACATGGCTTAGTCCTCATAGCATGGAGCACAGGAAACTAGAGGGATTAAAAGGTCATAAATCATAGGACACTGCTTGAGTACAAAAGGTTAGGTGAGCTGTGTGACCCTTTTGCCCTTTGTCCAAGTTTTTAAGCTTCTACACTTTTTGTTATATTTTCAATTTGTTTGTTCTAGTTTATTCCTGAGCATAACTTTTTGCTTCTTCAGTTCCTTCTAGGATACTTTTTTACCTTCTCTGAAGCAGCCTCTTCAGGTTCAGGAACAATGTGCTCTTTATTAGAAGGCTCATCTCTGTGTGGCAGGTGAAAGGTGAATCCGACTTGAGTCCTCTAAATTCTACCAACAGTGCATCTTGGGTGCTTTGTTCAAGTGAATATGTTCAATGATAGAGAACCTACATCTACATCCATCACTTAAGCATGGCTCCCATTATCATTAAGTGCAAAAAAACTAACTTTTTGAACCACTGACTCTATATCTAGTCCCATAGCTTGACCTAGGCATACCTACCAAGGCCACCATGTCACAACTGAGTAACACTTGCTGCTTCAGGAGGGGTGACATACCCCAGATACTGGGTGGCTTTCACATCTGCATGTCCTGCCTGGCCTGGGTTTTTTCATAGCTGATCTTAACGTGACCTCAAAGATCTAAGGCTTTTGATTTGAATAATTCTGTAGGGTTTTATAGAAGAGGAAGACAAAGCTACATTTTAAAATTTACATTTAAAAAGGGGAAGGTGAGTTCAGGCCGCTTACAGAAGAGGGAAGAGAACTATATTTTAAAGTTCATTCCACTCAAAAGTATGCAATTTTGAACTAAAAATAAAAAAAAAAAATACAACGCAAAAACCGGAGTAGTGTCAGTCCTATTTGCTTACCCTAGCTTTATAATTCAGGGAACAGATAAAAAATAATAAAATAATGATAATTATAAAGTTCATTCCACTCAGGAGTATGCCGTGAGTGTGCTCCACGGTTTACTTGTGGCTCTGAATTCAGGGACTACTCCGGCCAGGGCTCAGGGGATCACATGGGGTGTTTGGCCGCAAACTCAGGTCAGCCGTGTGCAAGGCAACGCCCTAGCAGCCGCAAGCTTCCGGCGCTGCCCCAGGTGCAAGCAATTTTCAATCAGAAAATAAAAATGATTGGCAATCCAGTGTGTACTAACCCCACACACCTTTGCCCCCTCCCTTGGTACCCGGACGGTCCCGCCACTGTTCCCTTTGGCACCACACTTACAAAAGCTAGCGGCCTGTCACAGTCCCTGCTGGAAACCAAAGCTTGCGGGGTTGGCATCTACCTGGCTGCGAAGTTTGGTAAGCTGTGGCGGAAAGCGAAAACGGATGTGACGGAGGTCCCGCGGACCGGACTGTGGAGGCGCAAAGCTCCGTGAGATGTCCTCAGCGAAGAGACTCCACTCAGGACTCACGGGCCGTCGTCTTGGGCATATCTGTCCCTCTTCACCGTTGGCAACACCTTTGTGGCATGTCGACCAGACGGTGGGATACAGGCACGGACATCCGGGAAGCTGCAAGGCTTGTGAGGTACCAGCGAAGTCAGTCCGGCCGCTTCAGCGCCCAAAGATGCCCCAGACCGGAGAGTAGGGTGAAGGCCGCTGCGGTGAGGTGCTGAGGAGGCGCCTCCTTTGCCGCTGCGCACCTGCCTTGTCAGGCTGCTCTGTGCTGGGGAGCACCTCACTAAAGAGACCCACAGCACAAAAGTCTGGACAGTGTTCTTTGGCTTTTTGCCCCGGTTTTTTGTTGAAATACCGATTTTTGCCATGCAGTTCATTGTACTTTTATACATATATTTTCCCCCCGCCTCCCAAAACAATGTTGCCACACCCTCAGGACTAAATTAGGTAATGTTTTGAGGAACAAAAGATAAAAATCTTTTAAAGCAATCCCCCACTGGTTCCGCGACTGGAATCGAGGTCTTTGCTTGGAGACATGCTTAGTGGTGGTAGTGGCTGTAGGGAGGCCTGACACACCCCTACAGTCTAGGATCAAACTCAGGGCCTCAGGTGTAAGCTCTGTGCTCTACCGCTTGAGTCCACACATCCCTGCCATGATTTTTTATCATCATCATCATCATCATCATCATCATCATCATCATCATCATCATCATTATTTAAAGGAGAACTGAAGAGCAGCTCACCTAGCTCAGATTATTTTCAAATGATCAAAACAGTTAGCCGAGGGAAAACAATCTTTGGGAACAACACCTGACCAGAGGCTGAAGCTGAAGCTAAGCAGAGCTGCTACTTTCGTCTAAAAAACAGGTACCAGTTTGTTTCTGTTTGAGGGAATATAATAAGGGAGAGGGCATGAAGGGAAGGTATGGGAGGAACTCGTTCCCAGATTAAAAGTTGGCAGTAGGGAGCCGAGCGATAGTACAACAGGGAGGGGCGTTTGCCTTGCATGTGGCTGACCAAGGTTCAATCCCTCGGCATCCCATATAGTTTCCCCAGCACAGCCAGGTATAATTCCAGAGTGCAGAGCCGGGAGAAACCTCTGTGCACTGCAAGGTATAACACAAAAATCAAAATAAATAAATAAATAAATGAATAGAAGAATGAATGAATGAATAGATGAATGAATGAATGAATGAATGAGTGAAATGTTAAAAAATAAAATTAAAACCAAACTTGGCAGTTGGGGACCCGACCGAAGGAAAGTTTCTCAGAAAGGAGAAGGAAAATATTGTTGCACAAGGTAGGGAGGAGACGGACTCAAGTAACAGCTTTCAAGGGAGCCAAGTAAGCCATGATTTCCCTGACCCAAGTAGCTTAAAAAGTTTATTTCCCTACAGTGATATTTGTCATCCCATAACTTTTCTGCTCAAAAACTTTTAAGCATTTTTAGGATGGAGAGTAAGTTGCCACAGTCCTTGTTATTTCTGATCCTAAACAATCTGTCTCCTCTGAAACCAACTCCCACTTCATCCCAACTCTATATTTATTTCCACCTCCATGCTTTTTGCTCATGTCATTCTTTCTTGAAATGAATTTGTTCTTTTTCTACCTCGTCCATCTTTTATTCATGCATTAGAACACAATATCTATGGAACTTTTTGCTTCCTCTACAGGTTGTATTCCCACCCCACCCCCCACTTAGGGCTTTTGTTACAACTTTCTGTATACCTTCCTATAGTTCTTACTATTTACAACCAGTTATAATTAATGCATATTCTTGTGAAATTCTATTATATTGTCATGAGCTTTTATTGTATTTTCCAAAAAAATACAAGATCCTATCAGAACTCATGAATTTGATTTATTTAAGTATTTCAGATGCTCTTGGTAGAATGGTCAAACCAGAGAACCGGACAAGAGGTATTCATCAGTTCAACCAGAAATTAGCAATTCGATTTCATAAGCGACAGTGACATCTAGTGGTTGTAGTTGTTCATAGATAATTTAATAGTTGTATTGACTGACAGATAAGGCATTTTTAACTAGAATGCACAAATTATTTAATTAGATTAAATTATTCTAAATTATGTTTCCTATATTTCTATGATCTGCCTTCACAATGTCTTTTCACCTTTGTGACCCAGAGGCCCTAAAACTATTGTTAAGGGTCTCCACACATTACATACTACTTCAAACCACACTTGTTTCCCATAGGAAGATCTCCAGAACCTTTGTGGCTATAATGTGATGTTTTTAAATTCTCTGTTACCTGTGAAAATCAAGGTTTATGTGTATCAATATTTTGGGTATGAAATATACACTTAGGAAGAAATAGAACATTATAAATATGATGCCCACAGTAGAAGATTGTTCTAGAGCCAGGCAGGAGAAAGAAAGTATGGACTGGAAGAAACTTTCAGATTTTGTTTTCTAAGGAACTTGATATCCTTTGTTAGTTCTTCCTGTTAAAGTCACACTAGTCTTGGTAGATCACTCAGACTAAGTTTCCTTATCCCAAATAATAAGGATTACATATACCTTATTGGGAGACTAGGAAGAATAAAATATAGTCATGTCACAAAAAGAATTCTCTCTTGTGGTAGACAATGATAGCTATTACTATTACTTACACTTTACTAATAATATTGTCTTCATGTTTTCAATATAAAACCCAAAACCCTGGTGTCTTGGTTTCAGATTGTCAGCTACTAACTTTACTCCTTATTAACATTTCCTAACCTTTCTTGATTTCACAAGATTAAGTGCAAAGTGTTTTCCAAAAAAAAGCTAATTTCAAATCTCTGAAAATGAAATAGGAATTATAATCAACTGCATATATACTAATTTGGATAATAAAGTGGTTAAGAACTAGATGAAGACAAATTTTTTAAAAATACTTCTTCAACTCGAATTATAACTGATGATGATAACCTAGGTTTCGAGGGCAATAAAAACAATGTACTAGTAGTAAGTTAACAAATTTATCACAATGTGTATGAAATACTGATTTGTGTGGCCCCCTTATTAAACAGACTGTGAATCACAATTGCCCTTTTAAATGAATGTACC
>JAJIBD010037287.1:0-11548 GCA_021461705.1 Cryptotis parvus
GGTGGAATATTAAGAAACTAAGGTGGAATATTTTAAGATCTTTTCATGAAGAATTCAAAATAACTAGATTTATATTATATATCATTTTGTTTTTTTGGACCACACCTATATGCTCAGGACTTACTCCTTACCTGTGCTTAGGGATCACTCCTGGCAGAGCTCAGGGGACCATCTGTGGTGCGAATGTTGACTTTTGTAGAACAGAACTTCAGTGAACTTGGTAGTGCATGTCTCTTTCAAATTAGCATTTCATTGTTCTTCAGATAGATGACCAGAAGTGAAATTGCTGGATTATTATATGGTAGTTCTATATCATTAATTGGGGGTGGGAGACCACATCGAGAGTTTCTTATTAAACATAAGTATTTGTTTAGGTCCCACCCGAGGATGCGCCAGGAGTTGTTCCTGGCGCTGCACTCAGGAATTATTCCTGGCGGTGCTCAGGGAACCACATGGGATGCCGGGGGATAGAACCTGGGTTGACTGTGAACCTAAACCAGATAGGCCCATGTTGCAAGACAGCCGCCCCCCCTGTAGTACTCTCACTCCTGCCCCTTGTTTTTACTTTTGTGAGTGTGGTTCTGCTGACAGTGTTGTAGCATAAGCATTTTGTTGACTTAAAATTCAAGTTTTTATGAGAATAAAAGTTGAGATTAATATGAAGGCAGGGTAGGTACTGAAGAGATAGTACAGCAGATAGTGTTGCACTTGCCTTGCGCGTAGCCTACCTCGGTTTCGTTCCTGCCGCCTCATGGTTCCTTGAGCCCCACCAGGAGAGATTCCTGAGTGCAGAACCAGTAGTAAGCCATGAGTCACCCCCCAAAAAACAAATAACTAATAATAGGACAGTTCAACTACTTGGAATCATTTCTCTTTGCTGGAATTCAGGGGACAAGGGCAATGCGCTAAGGTGCTCAAGGTACTGAGCTCCCATCCATTGCTGCCTTATATAATGGAGTAACATTCATTCTTCATCTGCTTTCACTTGATGCTAAAGGAATTGAGTTTTATTTCCCAGTGTGCTTTTCCATTCTGTCCCTTGCGATTGCATTTTTATTTCCAACTATTTAGTGTATCCAATATTTCAGACCCTTCATCTCATTCCTTTTCTATCACCTTGAACAGAAAACTCTGAATTCTGGGTAAGTTCAATCATGTCTTTTTGTTATTAAAAGGTTTCTTGGGGCAGGAGCAATAGTCCAGTGGGAGGGCATTTGCCTTGCCCGAGGCTGACCCGGGTTCGATCCCGACATGCCATATGGTCCCCTGAACTACGCCAGGAGTAATTTCTGAGTGCAGAGGCAGGAGTAACCCCTGAGCATTACCGGCTGTGGCCCCCAAAAAATTAAAATTAAAAAAGGTTGCTTATAACCACCATCTCTAATTTCCTCTTGTTTGTGTTGCTTAGCAATCATCTTTTTTTGTGCGTGAACTCTTCCATAATCATAACTTACTTCCTCTCTGGATGCTTTTAATGTCATCCCACCTCCTGCTTTTTATTTTTTCAGCAATCAGGCAATTATTTGCCTATCAGGGATGCCACTGGGGTCCCGACAGTGTCAGGACAGAAGTTCTTTTTCTACCTCTGAGGACACGGGGTGGGGTGGGTGGGGGAGCGGATGAAAAACTCACGAGTCGGCGCAGTTCCATAAAGGCTTTTAATAGTACAAAAGCTCTTCCACAGCACTCCAATATAATGAACAAACTCTAGCTCTGGTCTGAACTTAGACTATACAAAAGAGCCTAAGTCTCCCACCAAAAAGAGAGGATCTTACCGAGAGGTCCTACCCAAAATGAAGGACAAAAAGGAGAAGGGGCCTCAAGTCCGACCTCTTACAATATCACTGTATCACTGTTTTCTTGTTCATCATCCATTTGCTCGGGCAGGCACCAGTAACATCTCCATAAGTCCTGTCTCATGCTAGTAGAGCCCAAGGGCATCTGCTTGCTCCAGGGACATAAAGAGCCTCAAACCATTCCATCAGGTCATCAGAATGAGGTATATAATTGTTACTGGTATTTGGCATATCAAATCGACACGGGTAGCTTGCCAGGCTCTGCCGTGCAGGTGGCATACTCTTGTAGTCACCAATAGGTCCAAATAGGCTTCGTCTTATTCAGCTCTTCCTGATCAATGTACTTTTCCTTGATTTTCTTCTTGTCACCATCCTCCTCTTTGTCAGAGCCAACATCTTCTATCTCAGGCTTGTCGTTGGACTCTTTCCTCCTAAATTTAGTCCCCTTATATATACCAAAGTAATCCAGATCTGTGACAGGGAGGATTGTGTCAACAAAGAACCAAACAAATTGTAGAAGGCGGTGCCACACCCTATTACAGGTATAAACAAAGGTTAGGCCGAGGACTAATCCCTTCTACCGAGATTATCTCATGTAAAACACTGGAGAGAGGGGCTGATATAAAGTAAAACATCTTAATTTCATGGGCTTCATGTAACTTAGATAATTTAGATACTCAGAATCACCCTGGTGCAGATACTAAATAAGGACCTACAAGGTCCTTATTTGAATATCTGCACCAGGCTGGTATCTTGTTCTCCATATACTGAAAGGGTCACACTCGCCTGCTTGAGAGCAAACTAGTATGATCCTTCCTATAGTCTTCCTATAGTCTCAGCGTAGCCAGGGTGGTAGTCTCCCGTAAATTCTAACTGTCCCACGCTGGGTGCAGTGGGTCTAAAGAGGAGCTGTGCCCAATCTAGAAAACATAGAAGTTTTAGTAGATGTATAAGTCAGAAGTTATTCAGAGTCAAGGTGACTTCTGTAACTGCCACACCCTCTAGCAGTTTTTACATGGAAGAGATCTCATTAAAATGAACCTTGGCTTAAGTAGATTAAGCTGTGAGTGGGAAAAACAGCAAAGCTCCCAAACTAGCTAAACCTGTCATCCAACATTTGCCTAAGTGGTTTTTTTTGGTTGTCTTTAAGCCTGCTTAGTGTTTTCTCAGCTTCTCAGATAGTAATTGTATATGTCATCAATTTTGAAAAATTATTTTCTTCTGTTATTTTTCTCTCTTCATTTTGTCCTTCTCTCCATGGTCTTTTCTGTCTTTCTCTCTGGTTCTGATCACTGATTGTGTCCCACAGTTCATTTCTACTAATTGTTTGCACACTTTTTGTTCTCTTTGGTCATTATTTTTAGTAGATCTACAATCAAACTCATGATTTTTTCTTAAGTTATGTCCCATCTACTAAGAAACCAATAGTCTTTTTTTTTCCCTTTGGGGTCACACCCAGGGATGCTCAGAGGTTACTCTCCTGGCTCTGCACTCGGGAATTACTACTCCTGGCGGTGCTCAGGAGACCATATGGGATGGGACCAGGGTCAGCCACGTGCAAGGCATACACCACCCTCCCCTCTGTACTATTGCTCTGGCCCGAGTCTTTTTTTTTTTTTTTTTTTTTGGGTCACACCGAGCAATGCTCAGGGGTTTCTCCTGGCTCTGCACTCAGGAATTACTCCTGGCGGTGCTCAGGGGACCATATGGGATGCCGGGAATCGAACCCGGGCCGGCATGGGTCGGCCACGTGCAAGGCAAATGCCCTACCGCTGGGCTATCGCTCCACCCCCCAGGCTTTTTATCTTTAATTTTTCTTATAATTTGCATCTCTTCTGAAATGGACAGAGTAGGGAGTCAGACACAAGCAGGTGGAGGGCGGGGATATTAAGCAACTAAGGGTGTCTTCTGGGGTGCTGGCAGCCAGAGAAACTGCCCAGAAGCAAAGCCTCCTGGGTTGTGGGGCCTCAAACTCAAGAACGTCAAAACCCAGGATTCTCACAGATCGTGCTTCCCGAGACCAGAGCGTACAGTGGCGCCACTGCTGAGGAAAAATTACGAAAATTTCCAAAGTGAAGCTGGCAGGTAGATGGGAGTATGTCAGAAATGAGTTCTTGGGACATAATAAAATCAACATGGGGTTTGAAGAAGTTACTCTGTCACTAGTCCTAAAGCAGCTAAAAGCATTATTGCCAGATCCACTTTGGGGATCTGAGGTCCCAATAAGGCTCTGGCACAGCACTGGCCCAAAAAGGTTGGACACCCTTCCGGGAAGATCCAGTAACAACAAAGGGTTGTGATAAAGCCATGAGGGTGGACCCCGGAAAGTTTCAAGCTGTTTTTGACAATGTGATAGCAGCAGACTCATAATTAGGTAGAGTTCCCAAAGGGGCAGCTTGGGAGAAAACCTATAAAACCAACTTGTAAAGGCAAGCAGTATACCCTCCCTGCCCCCATTTTGGGGGAGCCTGCATCTCCACCTGAGATATGTACTGTCAGCCCTCTCTCCCTCTTCCCCTCCCCTTTGTAATCTCTAAATAAAGCACTTTTGGGGCCGGAGCGGAGATAGTACAGTGGGTAGGGCCATTGCCTTGCACATGGCCCACCTGGGTTTGATCTCCGGCATTCCATATCGCTCCCCGAGCACCGCCAGTAGTAATTCCTGAGTGTAGAGCCAGTACTACTCCCGAGGATTGGCGGGTGTGACCCAAAAAGAAAAAAAAGATTTACAAAATTGTGTTTATTTTGTGAATGATTCATTATCTGCAGAGGCATGAAAAAATTGTGCGGGTGGAATGAGAGTCATGAAGCTAAGAAAAGGTCAGGCGATAGTTCAGCGGGTAGGGTGTTTGCCTTGCACTTGACCAGGTTCGATCTCCGCATCCGTATGGTCCCCGAGCACCGCCAGGAGTAATTCCTGAATGCAGAGCAAGGAGTAAACCCTGAGCATTGCCGGGTGTGACCCCCAAAAAACGTGTTAGGGATCTGGGGCAGGGGTTAAGACATAATTAAAATAAAAACAACTTCTCTTTCCTGCTCCACTCCTTAGTGGGCTTTCAACTGGGCTTTAATTGGGCTTTCTTTTATTATTATTATTTTTTTTTTGCTTTTGGGTCACACCGGCGATGCTCAGGGGTTACTCCTGGCTATGCACTCAGGAATTACTCCTGGCGGTGCTCGAGGGCCATATGGGATGCCGGGATCGAACCAGGCTCGCAGGCCAGCGCGTGCAAGGCAAGCGCCCTACCCGCTGGGCTATCGCTCCAGCCCCATAATTGGGCTTTCAACTGGAGTTTGTTGATTTTTTTCGGGGAAACACAACAAACTCCAGTTGACAGCCCAATTAAAAACCTATGGAGATTGCAAGCGTCCTTACTTGGGGCAAAAAGTATTCCAGAGAATGGGGCCTGAGCGATAGTCCAGCAGGTAGAGGCGTTTGCCTTGGGCACGCCCGGACCCTAGCCCGCCAGGGTTTGATTCCCGGCATCCCATATGGTCCCCCGGCACCACCAGGAGTAATTCCTGAGTGCAGAGCCAGGAGAAACCCTGAGCATTGCCGGGTGTGACACCCCCAAAAAAAAAAAAAAAAGAAAGGTATTACAGAGTGGTAACAAAAATGGCCTAGTCTTTTGCTAGGTAGGATGAGAGAGAGAGAAAGGGGAAACAAGAGAAACAAGAGAAAGAGAGAAAGAAAACAGAGATGAGAGAGAAGAGAGAAAGGAGGAAAGAAAAGAGAAAGAAAAAGAGGAAGAGAAAGAAAGAACAAAGAAGAAAGAGAAAGGGAGAAAGAAAAGAAAAGGGAGGGGAGACAGAGACAGAGACAGAGAGAGAAAGAAGAAAAGAAAAGAAAAACATCGTTAAGTTCACCCCGCTGCCCCCACAACCCGCCTGGGGTGGGTGAGTCGAGTTACCTTTCGTTGCGACACAAACGCCAGACTCTGTAGCGTCCTAGCAACGACCTGTGTCAAGGCTTCGGTTGCCGCTGCCCGGTTAAGCTGTGGCTCCTGCCCCTGGTGCTTTCTCGACTTGCTTGGTCTAGGCTCACTGAACCCCGTTAGGACTCAGGACACCTAGTTTACTTCTTTTCTCTTGTTCGTTTGCCTTTATTTATTTATATTGGCCTTTAGTTTATTTCTATTTTTTCTTCTTTTTTGTGTTTTTCTTTGCACTGTGTTCTTTTTTTATTCTATAGTTTTAATTTTCTTTGCTTTTATAGTTTTATTGTTTTTTATATTCAGTTTTCCTGTTTAATAATTTTCTCTTTTCTCTTCCTTTTATTCATTTTCCCTTTATTTATGCTTTTCCACTTTATTGTTTCTTTGTTTTAACTTTTTACTCTATTTTCATTTTTACTCACTTTAGCTTTTCCACTTATTCACCTATTTCAGCTTTTTTTCTTTTTAGTTTTATTTTTTTTTTTGCACTTTTTGTCACTTATTTATTTTTAGTTTTCTTCCTTTTTCTCTTATTACCTTTTTCACTTTTATTTGTAAGGAACATCTAGAGTTTCACGTTGTTGGTGTAAGAAGTGGGAAAGACCCTTTTTTTACTTTTTTTCCTTTTAAAAGTTTTTCTACTTTTTGTTTCATTTATTTGTTCATTTTTTCTTTTCAGACTTTTATTGCTTTCTTTTTTTTTTTATTAACATATATTTTCTTACAGCAATGATTTAAAAACCTCAACACGCTTCAATATACACCGTAATATGCTGATACTCTAGAGAGGAAATACCTAGCAATTAATAAAGGAATGCAGCGACTACATCAGAATAACTATGCCGGTGATAATGGAGTAACGTGACTATAGCAAGACTGTTTTACAATACTTATTATTTTTCTGAATACATTCTAGATCAAATTTTGGACTTTCCAGCTTTATTGCTTTCTTTTTTGATTTGATTCTTTTTCCTTCTATTTCATTTTCCAATTTTATTTTTATTTTTCTTTGTTTCAGGTTTTATTTTTAGAACATCTAGCAGAGCTCACGCTATCAGAATGGAAAGTGGGAAAACCGCTTTGTTACAAACACTTGTACATTTTGTTTTCTTTTTTTTTCCATTCTTTTTTATTTGTTGCCTCACTTTAATTTTATTATATTTTATTTAATTTTTCTTTTTTGGACTTTTTATTTATTTGTTTATTTTTCATTTTCTCCATTATTTTTAAGGAACATCTAGAGTTCTGGGTTGTCAGAGTTATAAGTGGAAGATCACTTTTGTGCAAATCGTTTTTGCATGTCGAATTCTTTTTCACTTTAATTTAATTTTATTGCTTTTTTCTTTCTTTTTCATTTTTCTCGCTCTTATTTTTACTTTTGCTTTTATTTTTGTTTGTTTTCTGGTATCTGAGTGTGGGAAAACCACTTTTGTGGTTCAGTATATTGAAAGGAGGGAGGAAAGAGGCCCGTCAAAAGCGTCACTCAAGGGCTGAATATCATGGACATTCTTTCCTCTTTACCAAACAGCGTGGGTAAGAGTGTTCTGCCTGTCCTACCCACGCTGGAGTCACGAAGGTAAGGACCAAGAATGGGGGACTCAGAGCGGGATTCTTCACCTGCTTGATAGAAGACCCCCTTTCCTGAGCTGCTGCCAGGTCAGGTGGGCTGGATGTCCAAACTGCCCGCACAGCTACCTGATAAACTCAACGGCTGGTGCTGGGGCTGGGATAACTGAGCGTGCAAGAGAGGGCTGGTGGCGGAGGAGGCAGCTTCTGGCTCTTGTGTTCAGAGGTGGACCTGGAAGGTATTGAGAGACCAGGCAGTGCCCTGATGGAATGTGGGGGCCTCATCTGAGTGTTTTGCCTGTGAGAATGTATATACTGTGCTTAGCTGGCTTAGAGCATAAAGTGCTCAATAATTTTAGATAAAAACAACTGCCAGGGCCGCAGCGATAGTCCAGCGGGTAGGACCTTTGCCTTACGCGCGCCGGCCGATGCCAGCCGGGGATTGATCCTCGGCATCCCATATGGTCCCCGAGCACCGCCAGGGAGTAATTCCTGAGTGCAGAGCCAGGAGAAACCCCTGAGCTTTGCCGGTGTGAACACCCCCCCCCACCACCCAAAAACAAAGCAAAAAAAAAAACTGCCAAAAGAGTCCATTCTCAGTCCTCTTCATACAGACATTACTACTTTGATTGATTGATTGATTGATTGATTGCTTTTTGGATCACACTGTGTGATCCTCAGGGTTACTCCTGGCTCTGCACTCAGGAATTACTCCTGGTGATGCTCAGAGGATCATATGGGATGCCAGGGATCAAACCCCGCTCAGCCGGGTGCAAGACAAATACCCTACCTGCTATACTATCAGTCTGGCCCCAAGTATGAACAATTTTTAATTTAACTTATTTAAGGGTTTTCAGCTATACCCGGTAGGTCTCTACTCCTGGCCCAGCCGTCAGCAATCACTCCTGCAGGGCTCATATGTGGGGCTGGGGATGGAACCTGGGCTTTGTGTGCAAGACAAGCCCCCTATCTGCTGTACTCTTGTTCTAGCCCCCAAACGTTGTTGTTATAAAGTGTGTTATTATTTTGGAATTTAGCGACAAGGCTTAGTTTATCAGGAAAATCAGCTTTTTTTTTTTTTTTTTTTTTTGCTTTTAGGGTCACACTCAGCAATGCTCAGGGGGTTACTCCTGGCTCTGCTCTCAGGATTTACTAGCGGTGCTTTGGGGGACCATATGGGATGCTGGGGATAGAACCCGGGTTGGCCGCATGCAAGACAAATGCCTAACCACTGTACTATCGCTCTGGCCCTGGAGTAATCAAATTTCTAAATTAGAGTTCTGGGGCAGGAGTGATAGCACAGTGGAGTAGGACATTTGATCCCCGGCATCCCAAATGGTCCCCCGAGCACCATCAGAAGTAATTCCTAAGCGAAGAGTCAGAAGTAACCCCTAAGCATCGCTGGCTGTGACCCCAAAACCAAAACAAAAAATTGAGTTCCATTATTTAATTGTGCATTGTGCATTTTATGTTAACATTTTTATTAGCATTAAGTTCTATTGCATAATTGCATAAACCATTTTTTTTTGTGTGTGTGTCCCTTTAAATTTTAGATGTTTCTACCATCTGGGAACTTGTATCAGATTTTATACAACAGCAATACTCACTCGAAGGTAGGCTTGACAGTTTAAAATAGGAATCATAAGGGTCTTCTTATTTTGCTGAATTCTGGGAGAGCAGGAGGAGGCAAGCTTTATTTATTTTATTTATTTATTTATTTATTTACTTTTTAGGAGGCAAGCTTTTTTTTTTTTTTTTTTTTTTTTTTTGCTTTTTTGGGTCACCCCGGCGATGCTCAGGGGTTACTCCTGGCTCTGCACTCAGGAATCACTCCTGGCGATGCTCGGGGACCATATGGGATGCCGGGGATCGAACCCAGGCGGGCACAGGCCGGCCAGCGTGCAAGGCAAACGCCCTACCCAGCTGGGCTATAGCTCCAGCCCCTAGGAGGCAAGCTTTAGAGTTACCAGTTTAGCTTGCAGACCCGTGATTTTGTGATGCTCATGTGCTGGGGCCTGTAACAGATTTGACAAACATAATTTAATCATTAGGTGATGAATTTCTAACTTCTATTAGATCCTTACATA
Source organism: Cryptotis parvus (assembly GCA_021461705.1). Classification (NCBI taxonomy): domain Eukaryota; kingdom Metazoa; phylum Chordata; class Mammalia; order Eulipotyphla; family Soricidae; genus Cryptotis; species Cryptotis parvus. The sequence continues at coordinate 9,385 of JAJIBD010037287.1, forward strand.
GCTATAAAAGACATAATGCTTTTCTTGCCCTATTGTGTGAATGGATTTAAATAGAAATATAAGAATGGAGGAACTGGGGCTGGAGCAATAGCCCAGCGGGTAGGGCGTTTTGCCTTGCACGCGGCTGGCCTGTGCTGGCCTGGGTTCGATCCCCGGCATCCCATATGGTCCCCCAAGCACCGCCAGGGAGTGATTCCTGAGTGCAGAGCCAGGAGTAACCCCTGAGCATTGCTGGGTGTGGCCCAAAAGAAAAAAAAAAAAAAGAATGGAGGAACTAAGAGATAAAGAACCTGCCATTTAGGCAGGCTATGGGAGGGGGGGGGGAATTGGGGACATTGGTGGTGGGAAATGGGCACTGGTGGAGGGCGGGGTGCTGGAACACTATGTGACCGAAACCTCCAAACACGAACAACGTTGTAATTGTATATCTCACGGTGGTATAATAAAATATTAAAAAATAATAAAAAAAAAAAAAGAGATGCTTTTGACCTAGGGAAAAAAAAAAAGAATGGAGGGACTGAACTAAATTTGCCAAAAAAATGAGACACTTTTTGATCACCCTACGTTGATCTACTTCTTAAAACTGCACAGTCAGGAAGGGAGAGAGCAGAGGGTATGGAGGAGTAAGAACCAGTTTTCTGTCATTCTTTCGCTTTCTTTTTTTCTCTTTCCTTTCTGTCTTCTTTTTTTTTTTTTTTTTTTTTTTTGGGATCACTCCCAGCTCTACTCGGATTACTCCTGACTTTGCACTCAGGAATTAACTCCTGATAGTGCTGGGGGGAATCGGGATGGTGGGTCAAACGTGGGTCAGCCTCTTGCAAGGCAAACACCCTCCACGTTGTGCTATCACCTCAGGTCCCTACTTTCGCTTTTCTTGCATTTTTTCTTGGACATTGTAGAATTTTTTTCTTGGACATTGTGGAATGTTGGGGGGGGGGGGGCTTGTTGGGCCCACACCCTGCCACGCTCAGGGTTCTCTGCTGAACCTCTTGCATGTGAAACATGCACAGTTTGGGGCCGGACCTATAGCACAGGGGTAGGGCGTTTGCCTTGCACCCGCTGACCTGGGTCCGATTCCTCGGCATCTCATTTGGACCCTTGAGGCACCACCAAATTCTGAGAGTGGAGCGTAAATCCTGAGAGCAGAGCCAGGAGTAACCCCTGAGCATTTGCCGGTATGACCCAAAAAACAAAACAAACAAAAAACCATGCAACAGCTTGTTGAACTCTCTCTGGCACAAGATATGTATGACTTTGATCTAAATATAAGCTATTGCCAGGAGACAGCAAGCAGTCAAGATGAATATGTTAGGGCCTGAGTGAGGCCCTGAGATAGCATTTGCCTTGGGCCGACCCAGGTTGAATCCCTGGGATCCCATATGGTCCCCCAAGCATTGCCAGAGCGAGGAATGCTGGGGCTTCTGATTTATTTATTTATTAATCTATTTTTTTATTAAGACACTGTGATTTACAGTTTTTCATAGTTGAACTTTGGACATACCATGTTCCACCACCAGGCCCACCCACAGTGTGAATTTTCCTCCATCAGTATCCCCAGGTTACCCTTAGTCCCTACACCCCAACCCAACCCCTGGCCTACCTCTTTTGCCAGGTACATTTTCAAGATTGGTTGTGGTTTGTGTTTCTTGTTTTTATTGTTATTAAATTTACCACTCATCTACATGTTCGTGATGTACCTGAGGCCCTTGAGACATTATTTCTTGCCAACCTCTTACTTTCCAGCTCGATTTCTTCTCTGTCCTTCTCCGTATATTCTGGGGTGAGAGGTTATGTTGGCGCCACTCCCCTTACACACTGCATTCCCTTGTCCAGTTACTTTGTATATCACAGATAAGCGAGATCATCTGTGAGGCTTCAGATTGTATATGTGAAAGACATGACACCTAAAAAGGAGAAATGAGAAATCAGGGGATGATCCTATTCCCTCAGATACTCTCCAAGGGCTGGATCAATGGCACTACAGCAAATAAGGCAGTTATTTGCCTTGCACACCGACTGACACACTTTGATTCTAGGTACCTAGTATGGTCCCCTGGACCTGCCAGGAATGATCCCTGAGCTCTGAGTCAGGAGTAAGCTCTGAGCACAACCAGGATGTGGCCCCTACCAAAAAATGTTTTTCTCTTCACTTGTCTTTTTTTTT
>JAJIBD010037288.1:0-11641 GCA_021461705.1 Cryptotis parvus
GGAGTAATTCCTGAGTGCAGAGCCAGGAGAAACCCCTGAGCATTGCCGGGTGTGACCCAAAAAAAAAAGAAATTAAGGTGGAATATTAAGAAACTAAGGTGGAATATTTTAAGATCTTTTCATGAAGAATTCAAATAACTAGATTTATATTATATATCATTTTTTTTTTTGGACCACACCTATAGTGCTCAGGACTTACTCCTTACCTGTGCTTAGGGATCACTCCTGGCAGAGCTCAGGGGACCATCTGTGGTGCCGAATGTTGACTTTTGTGAACAGAACTTCAGTGAACTTGGTAGTGCATGTCTCTTTCAAATTAGCATTTCATTGTTCTTCAGATAGATGACCAGAAGTGAAATTGCTGGATTATTATATGGTAGTTCTATATCATTAATTAGGGGGGGGAGACCACATCGAGAGTTTCTTATTAAACATAAGTATTTGTTTAGGTCCCACCCGAGGATGCGCAGGAGTTGTTCCTGGCGCTGCACTCAGGAATTATTCCTGGCGGTGCTCAGGGAACCACATGGGATGCCGGGGATAGAACCTGGGTTGACTGTGAACCTGAAACCCAGATAGGCCATGTGCAAGGCAAACGCCTCCCTGTAGTACTATCACTCCTGCCCCTTGTTTTTACTTTTGTGAGTGTGGTTCTGCTGACAGTGTTGTAGCATAAGCATTTTGTTGACTTAAAATTCAAGTTTTTATGAGAATAAAAGTTGAGATTAATATGAAGACGGGGTAGGTACTGAAGAGATAGTACAGCAGATAGTGTGCACTTGCCTTGCACGTAGCCTACCTCGGTTTCGTTCCTGCCGCCTCATGGTTCCTTGAGCCCCACCAGGAGAGATTCCTGAGTGCAGAACCAGTAGTAAGCCATGAGTCACCCCCAAAAAAAAAACAAATAACTAATAATAGGACAGTTCAACTACTTGGAATCATTTCTCTTTGCTGGAATTCAGGGGACAAGGGCATGCCTGAGGTGCTCAGAGTACTGAGCTCCCATCCATTTGCTGCCTTATATAATGGAGTAACATTCATTCTTCATCTGCTTTCACTTGATGCTAAGGAATTGAGTTTTTATTTCCCCGAGTGTGCTTTTCCATTCTGTCCCTTGCGATTGCATTTTTATTTCCAACTATTTAGTGTATCCAATATTTCAGACCCTTCATCTCATTCCTTTTCTATCACCTTGAACAGAAAACTCTGAATTCTGAGTAAGTTCAATCATGTCTTTTTGTTATTAAAAGGTTTCTTGGGGCAGGAGCAATAGTCCAGTGGGGAGGGCATTTGCCTTGCACGAGGCTGACCCGGGTTCGATCCCCGACATGCCATATGGTCCCCTGAACTGCGCCAGGAGTAATTTCTGAGTGCAGAGGCAGGAGTAACCCCTGAGCATTGCCGGCTGTGACCCCCCAAAAAATTAAAATTAAAAAAAGGTTGCTTATAACCACCATCTCTAATTTCCTCTTGTTTGTGTTGCTTAGCAATCATCTTTTTGTGCGTGAACTCTTCCATAATCATAACTTACTTCCTCTCTGGATGCTTTTAATGTCATCCCACCTCCTGCTTTTTATTTTTTTTCAGCAATCAGGCAATTATTTGCCTATCAGGGATGCCACTGGGGTCCCCCGACAGTGTCAGGACAGAAGTTCTTTTCTACCTCTGAGGACACGGGGTGGGGTGGGTGGGGGGGAACGGATGAAAACTCACGAGTCCGGGCGCAGTTCCATAAAGGCTTTTAATAGTACAAAAGCTCTTCCACAGCACTCCAATATAATGAACAAACTCTAGCTCTGGTCTGAACTTAGACTATACAAAAGAGCCTAAGTCTCCCACCAAAAAGAGAGGATCTTACCTCGAGAGGAGTCCTACCCAAAATGAAGGACAAAAAGGAGAAGGGGCCTCAAGTCCGACCTCTTACAATATCACTGTATCACTGTTTTCTTGTTCATCATCCATTTGCTCGGGCAGGCACCAGTAACATCTCCATAAGTCCTGTCTCATGCTAGTAGAGCCCAAGGGCATCTGCTTTGCTCCAGGGACATAAAGAGCCTCAAACCATTCCATCAGGTCATCAGAATGAGGTATATAATTGTTACTGGTATTTGGCATATCAAATACGACACGGGTAGCTTGCCAGGCTCTGCCGTGCAGGTGGCATACTCTTGTAGTCACCAATAGGTCCAAATAGGCTTCGTCTTATTCAGCTCTTCCTGATCAATGTACTTTTCCTTGATTTTCTTCTTGTCACCATCCTCCTCTTTGTCAGAGCCAACATCTTCTATCTCAGGCTTGTCGTTGGACTCTTTCCTCCTAAATTTAGTCCCCTTATATATACCAAAGTAATCCAGATCTGTGACAGGGGAGGATTGTGTCAACAAAGAACCTAACCAAATTGTAGAAGGGGCGGTGCCACACCCTATTACAGGTATAAACAAAGGTTAGGCCGAGGACTAATCCCTTCTACCGAGATTATCTCATGTAAAACACTGAGAGAGAGGGCTGATATAAAGTAAAACATCTTAATTTCATGGGCTTCATGTAACTTAGATAATTTAGATACTCCAGAATCACCCTGGTGCAGATAAATAAGGACCTACAAGGTCCTTATTTAGTATCTGCACCAGGGTGATTCTGAGTATCTTGTTCTCCATATACTGAAAGGGTCACACCTCGCCTGCTTGAGAGCAAACTAGTATGATCCTTCCTATAGTCTTCTCCTATAGTCTCAACGTAGCCAGGGTGGTAGTCTCCTCGAAATTCTAACTGTCCCACGCTGGGTGCAGTGGGTCTAAAGAGGAGCTGTGCCCAATCTAGAAAACATAGAAGTTTTAGTAGATGTATAAGTCAGAAGTTATTCAGAGTCAAGGTGACTTCTGTAACTGCCACACCCTCTAGCAGTTTTTACATGGAAGAGAGATCTCATTAAAATGAACCTTGGCTAAGTAGATTAAGCTGTGAGTGGGAAAAACAGCAAAGCTCCCAAACTAGCTAAACCTGTCATCCAACATTTGCCTAAGTGGTTTTTTTTGGTTGTCTTTAAGCCTGCTTAGTGTTTTCTCAGCTTCTCAGATAGTAATTGTATATGTCATCAATTTTGAAAAATTATTTTCTTCTGTTATTTTTCTCTCTTCATTTTGTCCTTCTCTCCATGGTCTTTTTCTGTCTTTCTCTCTGGTTCTGATCACTGATTGTGTCCCACAGTTCATTTCTACTAATTGTTTGCACACTTTTTGTTCTCTTTGGTCATTATTTTTAGTAGATCTACAATCAAACTCAATGATTTTTTTTCTTAAGTTATGTCCCATCTACTAAGAAACCAATAGTCTTTTTTTTTCCCTTTGGGGTCACACCCAGGGATGCTCAGAGGTTACTCTCCTGGCTCTGCACTCGGAATTACTACTCCTGGCGGTGCTCAGGAGACCATATGGGATGGGACCAGGGTCAGCCACGTGCAAGGCATACACCACCCTCCCCTCTGTACTATTGCTCTGGCCCCGAGTCTTTTTTTTTTTTTCTTTTTGGGTCACACCGAGCAATGCTCAGGGGTTTCTCCTGGCTCTGCACTCAGGAATTACTCCTGGCGGTGCTCAGGGGACCATATGGGATGCCGGAATCGAACCCGGGCCGGCATGGGTCGGACCACTGCAAGGCAAATGCCCTACCCGCTGGCTATCGCGCTCCACCCCCAGGCTTTTTTATCTTTAATTTTTTCTTATAATTTGCATCTCTTCTGAAATGGACAGAGTAGGGAGTCAGACACAAGCAGGTGGAGGGCGGGGGATATTAAGCAACTAAGGGTGTCTTCTGGGGTGCTGGCAGCCAGAGAAACTGCCCAGAAGCAAAGCCTCCTGGGTTGTGGGGCCTCAAACTCAAGAACGCCAAAACCCAGGATTCTCACAGATCGTGCTTCCCCCGAGACCAGAGCGTACAGTGGCGCCACTGCTGAGGAAAAAATTACGAAAAATTTCAAAGTGAAGCTGGCAGGTAGATGGGAGTATGTCAGAAATGAGTTCTTGGGACATAATAAAATCAACATGGGGTTTGAAGAAGTTACTCTGTCACTAGTCCTAAAGCAGCTAAAAGCATTATTGCCAGATCCACTTTGGGGATCTGAGGTCCAATAAGGCTCTGGCACAGCACTGGCCCAAAAAAGGTTGGACACCCTTCCGGGAAGATCCAGTAACAACAAAGGGTTGTGATAAAGCCATGAGGGTGGACCCCGGAAAGTTTCAAGCTGTTTTTGACAATGTGATAGCAGCAGACTCATAATTAGGTAGAGTTCCCAAAGGGGCAGCTTGGGAGAAAACCTATAAAACCAACTTGTAAAGGCAAGCAGTATACCCTCCTGCCCCCATTTTGGGGGAGCCTGCATCTCCACCTGAGATATGTACTGTCAGCCCCTCTCTCCCTCTTCCCCTCCCTTTGTAATCTCTAAATAAAGCACTTTTGGGGCCGGAGCCGAGATAGTATCAGTGGGTAGGGCCATTGCCTTGCACATGGCCCACCTGGGTTTGATCTCCGCATTCCATATCGCTCCCGAGCACCGCCAGTAGTAATTCCTGAGTGTAGAGCCAGTACTACTCCCGGGGATTGACGGGTGTGACCCAAAAAAGAAAAAAAAGATTTTACAAAATTGTGTTTATTTTGTGAATGATTCATTATCTGCAGAGGCAAAAATTGTGCGGTGGAATGAGAGTCATGAAGCTAAGAAAAAGGTCAGGAGCGATAGTTCAGCGGGTAGGGTGTTTGCCTTGCACTTGACCAGGTTCGATCTCCGCATCCCGTATGGTCCCCGAGCACCGCCAGGAGTAATTCCTGAATGCAGAGCAAGGAGTAAACCCTGAGCATTGCCGGGTGTGACCCCCAAAAAAACGTGTTAGGGATCTGGGGCAGGGGTTAAGACATAATTAAAATAAAAACAACTTCTCTTTCCTGCTCCACTCCTTAATTGGGCTTCTCAACTGGGCTTTAATTGGGCTTTCTTTTATTATTATTATTTTTTTGCTTTTTGGGTCACACCCGGCGATGCTCAGGGGTTACTCCTGGCTATGCACTCAGGAATTACTCCTGGCGGTGCTCGGGGGACCATATGGGATGCCGGGGATCGAACCCAGGCCGGCACAGGCCAGCCGCGGCAAGGCAAACGCCCCACCGCTGGGCTATCGCTCCAGCCCCATAATTGGGGCTTTCAACTGGAGTTTGTTGATTTTTTTCGGGAAACACAACAAACTCCAGTTGAAAGCCCCAATTAAAAACACCTATGGAGATTGCAAGCGTCCTTACTTGGGGCAAAAAGTATTCCAGAGAATGGGGCCTGAGCGATAGTCCAGCAGGTAGAGCGTTTGCCTTGGGCACGCCGGACCTAGCCCCGCCAGGGTTTGATTCCCGGCATCCCATATGGTCCCCCCGAGCACCACCAGGAGTAATTCCTGAGTGCAGAGCCAGGAGAAACCCCTTGAGCATTGCTGGGTGTGACCCTCCAAAAAAAAAAAAAAAAAAGCAAAAAGAAAGGTATTACAGAGTGGTAACAAAATGGCCTAGTCTTTGCTAGGTAGGATGAGAGAAGAGAAAGGGGAAACAAGAGAAACAAGAGAAAGAGAGAAAGAAAACAGAGATAGAGAAAGAAAGAGAAAGGAGGAAAGAAAAGAGAAAGAAAAAGGAAAGAGAAAGAAAGAACAAAGAAAAGAGAAAGGGAGAAAGAAAAGAAAAGGGAGGGAGAGACAGAGAGACAGAGACAGAGAGAGAAAGAAGAAAAGAAAAGAAAAACATCGTTAAGTTCACCCTGCTGCCCCCACAACCCGCCTGGGGTGAGTCGAGTTACCTTTCGTTGCGACACAAACGCCAGACTCTGTAGCGTCCTAGCAACGACCTGTGTCAAGGCTTCGGTTGCCGCTGCCCGGTTAGCTGTGGCTCCTGCCCCTGGTGCTTTCTCGACTTGCTTGGTCTAGGCTCACTGAACCCCGTTAGGGCTCAGGACACCTAGTTTACTTCTTTCTCTTGTTCGTTTGCCTTTATTTATTTATATTGGCCTTTAGTTTATTTCTATTTTTTTCTTCTTTTTTGTGTTTTTCTTTGCACTGTGTTCTTTTTTATTCTATAGTTTTAATTTTCTTTTGCTTTTATAGTTTTATTGTTTTTATATTCAGTTTTCCTGTTTAATAATTTTTCTCTTTTCTCTTCCTTTTATTCATTTTCCCTTTTATTTATGCTTTTCCACTTTATTGTTTCTTTTGTTTTAACTTTTTTACTCTATTTTCATTTTTACTCACTTTAGCTTTTCCACTTATTCACCTATTTCAGCTTTTTTTCTTTTTAGTTTTAGTTTTTTTTTGCACCCTTTTGTCACTTATTTATTTTTAGTTTTCTTCCTTTTTTTCTCTTATTACCTTTTTCACTTTTATTTGTAAGGAACATCTAGAGTTTCACGTTGTTGGTGTAAGAAGTGGGAAAGACCCTTTGTATTTTTTTTTTTTTTCCCTTTTAAAAGTTTTCTACTTTTGTTTCATTTATTTGTTCATTTTTCTTTTCAGACTTTTATTGCTTTCTTTTTTTCTTTTATTAACATATATTTTCTTACAGCAATGATTTAAAAACCTCAACACGCTTCAATATACCACCGTAATATGCTGATACTCTAGAGAGGAAATACCTAGCAATTAATAAAGGAATGCATAAGCGACTACATCAGAATAACTATGACGGTGATAATGGAGTAACGTGACTATAGCAAGACTGTTTTACAATACTTATTATTTTTCTGAATACATTCTAGATCAAATTTTGGACTTTCCAGCTTTATTGCTTTCTTTTTTGATTTGATTCTTTTCCTTCTATTTCATTTTCCAATTTTATTTTATTTTTTCTTTGTTTCAGGTTTTATTTTTAAGAACATCTAGCAGAGCTCCACGCCTATCAGAATTGAAAGTGGGGAAAACCGCTTTGTTACAAAACACTTGTACATTTTGTTTTCTTTTTTTTTCCATTCTTTTTTTATTTGTTGCCTCACTTTAATTTTATTATATTTTATTTAATTTTTTCTTTTTTGGACTTTTTATTTATTTGTTTATTTTTTTTCATTTTCTCCATTATTTTTAAGGAACATCTAGAGTTCTGGGTTGTCAGAGTTATAAGTGGAAGATCACTTTTGTGCAAATCGCTTTTGCATATCGAATTCTTTTTTCACTTTAATTTAATTTTATTGCTTTTCTTTTCTTTTTCATTTTTCGCTCTTATTTTTACTTTTGCTTTTATTTTTGTTTGTTTTCTGGTATCTGAGTGTGGGAAAACCACTTTTGTGGTTCAGTATATTGAAAGCGAGGGAGGAAAGAGGCCCGTCAAGGCGTCACTCAAGGCTGAATATCATGGACATTCTTTCCTCTTTACCAAACAGCGTGGGTAAGAGTGTTCTGCCTGTCCTACCCACGCTGAGTCACGGAGGTAAGGACCAAGAATGGGGGACTCAGACGGGATTCTTCACCTGCTTGATAGAAGACCCTTTCCTGAGCTGCTGCCAGGTCAGGTGGGCTGGATGTCCAAACTGCCCGCACACCTGATAAACCCAACCGGCTGGTGCTGGGGGGGGGATAACTGAGCGCGCAAGAGAGGGCTGGTGGCGGAGGAGGCAGCTTCTGGCTCTGTGTTCAGAGGTGGACCTGGAAGGTATTGAGAGACCAGGCAGTGCCCTGATGGAATGTGGGGCCTCATCTGAGTGTTTTGCCTGTGAGAATGTATATACTGTGCTTAGCTGGCTTAGAGCATAAAGTGCTCAATAATTTTAGATAAAAACAACTGCCAGGGCCGCAGCGATAGTCCAGCGGGTAGGACCTTTGCCTTGCACGCCGCCGGCCGATGCCAGCCGGGGATTGATCCTCGGCATCCCCATATGGTCCCCTGAGCACCGCCAGGAGTAATTCCTGAGTGCAGAGCCAGGAGAAACCCCTGAGCTTTGCCGGTGTGAACACCCCCCCCACCACCAAAACAAAGCAAAAAAAAACTGCCAAAAGAGTCCATTCTCAGTCCTCTTCATACAGACATTACACTACTTTGATTGATTGATTGATTGATTGATTGCTTTTGGATCACACTGTGTGATCCTCAGGGTTACTCCTGGCTCTGCACTCAGGAATTACCTCCTGGTGATGCTCAGAGGATCATGGGATGCCAGGGATCAAACCCCGCTCAGCCGGGTGCAAGACAAATACCCTACCTGCTATACTATCAGTCTGGCCCCAAGTATGAACAATTTTTAATTTAACTTATTTAAGGGTTTTCAGCTATACCCGGTAGGTCTCTACTCCTGGCCCAGCCGTCAGCAATCACTCCTGCAGGGCTCATATGTGGGGCTGGGGATGGAACCTGGGCTTGTGTGCAAGACAAGCCCCCTATCTGCTGTACTCTTGTTCTAGCCCCCCAAAACGTTGTTGTTATAAAGTGTGTTATTATTTTGGAATTTAGCGACAAGGCTTAGTTTATCAGGAAAATCAGCTTTTTTTTTTTTTTTTTGCTTTTAGGGTCACACTCATGCAATGCTCAGGGTTACTCCTGGCTCTGCTCAGGATTTACTTCTAGCGGTGCTTTGGGGGACCATATGGGATGGGGATAGAACCCGGGTTGGTCAGGATGTAAGACAAATGCCTTAACCACTGTACTATCGCTCTGGCCCTGGAGTAATCAAATTTCTAAATTAGAGTTCTGGGGCAGGAGTGATAGCACAGCGGGTAGGACATTTGATCCCCGCATCCCAAATGGTCCCCCGAGCACCATCAGAAGTAATTCCTAAGCGAAGAGTCAGAAGTAACCCCTAAGCATCGCTGGCTGTGACCCAAAAACAAAAAACAAAAAATTGAGTTCCATTATTTAATTGCGCATTGTGCATTTTATGTTAACATTTTTATTAGCATTAAGTTCTATTGCATAATTGCATAAACCATTTTTTTTGTGTGTGTGTCCCTTAAATTTTAGATGTTTCTACCATCTGGGAACTTGTATCAGATTTTATACAACAGCAATACTCACTCTCGAAGGTAGGCTTGACAGTTTAAAAATAGGAATCATAAGGGTCTTCTTATTTTGCTGAATTCTGGGAGAGCAGGAGGAGGCAAGCTTTATTTATTTTATTTATTTATTTATTTATTTACTTTTTTAGGAGGCAAGCTTTTTTCTTTTTGGGCGATGCTCAGGGTTACTCCCTGGCTCTGCACTCAGGAATCACTCCTGGCGATGCTCGGGGGACCATATGGGATGCCGGGATCGAACCCAGGCGGGCAGGCCGGCCGCAGGCGCAAACGCCCTACCCGCTGGGCTATAGCTCCAGCCCCTAGGAGGCAAGCTTTAGAGTTACCAGTTTAGCTTGCAGACCCGTGATTTTGTGATGCTCATGTGCTGGGGCCTGTAACAGATTTGACAAACATAATTTAATCATTAGGTGATGAATTTCTAACTTCTATTAGATCCTTACATAGCTATAAAAAAGACATAATGCTTTTCTTGCCCTATTGTTGTGAATGGATTTAAATAGAAATATAAGAATGGAGGAACTTGGGCTGGAGCAATAGCCCAGCGGGTAGGGCGCTTGCCTTGCACGCGGCTGGCCTGTGCTGGCCTGGGTCCGATCCCCGTATCCCATATGGTCCCCCAAGCACCGCCAGGAGTGATTCCTGAGTGCAGAGCCAGGAGTAACCCCTGAGCATTGCTGGGTGTGGCCCAAAAAAAAAAAAAAAAAAAGAATGGAGGAACTAAAGGATAAAGAACCCGCCATTTAGGCAGGCTAAGTGGGAGGGGGAGGGAATTGGGGACATTGGTGGTGGGAAATGGGCACTGGTGGAGGCGGGTGCTGGAACACTATGTGACCGAAACCTCCAAACACCGAACAACGTTGTAATTGTATATCCTCACGGTGGTATAATAAAATATTAAAAAATAATAAAAAAAAAAAGGAGATGCTTTGACCTAGGGAAAAAAAAAAAGAATGGAGGGACTGAACTAAATTTGCCAAAAAAAATGAGACACTTTTTGATCAACCCTACGCTGATCCACTTCTTAAAACTGCACCAGTCAGGAAGGGAGAGAGCAGAGGGTATGGAGGAGTAAGAACCAGTTTTCTGTCATTCTTTCGCTTTCTTTTTCTCTTTCCTTTCTGTCCTCTTTCTTTTTTTTTTTTTTAGGGGATCACCCCAGCTCTACTCGGATTACTCCTGACTTTGCACTCAGGAATTAACTCCTGATAGTGCTGGGGGAATCGGATGGGGGGTCAAACGTGGGTCAGCCTCTTTGCAAGGCAAACACCCTCCACGTTGTGCTATCCACCAGGTCCCTACTTTCGCTTTTCTTGCATTTTTTTTCTTGACATTGTAGAATTTTTTCTTGGACATTGTGGAATGTTGGGGGAGGGGCTTGTTGGGCCACACCCTGCCACGCCCAGGGTCCTCTGTTGAACCTCTTGCATGTAAAACATGCACAGTTTGGGGCCGGACCTATAGCACAGGGTAGGGCGTTTGCCTTGCACGCCGCTGACCTGGGGTCTGATTCCTCGGCATCTCATTTGGACCCTTGAGCACCACCAAATTCTGAGAGTGGAGCGCCGCAATCCTGAGAGAGCAGAGCCAGGAGTAACCCCTGAGCATTGCCCGGTATGACCCAAAAAAACAAAACAAAAACAAAAACCATGCAACAGCTTGTTGAACTCTCTCTGGCACAAGATATGTATGACTTTGATCTAAATATAAGCTATTGCCAGGGAGACAGCAAGCAGTCAAGATGAATATGTTAGGGCCTGAGTGAGGCCTGAGATAGCATTTGCCTTGGGCCGACCCAGGTTGAATCCCCTGGGATCCCATATGGTCCCCCAAGCATTGCCAGAGCGGGGGAATGCTGGGGCTTCTGATTTATTTATTTATTAATCTATTTTTTTATTAAGACACTGTGATTTACAGTTTTTCATAGTTGAACTTTGGACATACCATGTTCCACCACCAGGCCCACCCACAGTGTGAATTTTCCTCCATCAGTATCCCCAGGTTACCCTTAGTCCCTACACCCCAACCCAACCCCCTGGCCTACCTCTTTGCCAGGTACATTTTCAAGATTGGTTGTGGTTTGTGTTTCTTGTTTTTATTGTTATTAAATTTACCACTCATCTACATGTTCGTGATGTACCTGAGGCCCTTGAGACATTATTTCTTGCCAACCTCTTACTTTCCAGCTCGATTTCTTCTCTGTCCTTCTCCTCGTATATTCTGGGGTGAGAGGTTATGTTGGCGCCACTCCCTTACACCTGCATTCCCTTGTCCAGTTACTTTGTATATCACAGATAAGCGTAGATCATCTGTGAGGCTTCAGATTGTATATGTGAAAGACATGACACCTAAAAGGAGAAATGAGAAATCAGGGATGATCCTATTCCCTCAGATACTCTCCAAGGGCTGGATCAATGGCACTACAGCAAATAAGGCAGTTATTTGCCTTGCACCACGACTGACACACTTTGGATTCTAGGTACCTAGTATGGTCCCCTGGACCTGCCAGGAATGATCCCTGAGCTCTGAGTCAGGAGTAAGCTCTGAGCACAACCAGGATGTGGCCCCTACCAAAAAATGTTTTTCTCTCTTCACTTGTCTTTTGTTTTTTTTTTTTTTTT
>JAJIBD010037293.1:0-11232 GCA_021461705.1 Cryptotis parvus
GGGGGTGTTGTCTGCCTGCCTACATCAGTTAGTGCCATACTCCAGAGAGGGAAAGTGAGGTCACACATCACTAATACATGGTAGAGTTTTCCATGGTAGCTTTATCATGAGTCAGGTGTGGGAACTTGTTTTTTTTCCCTTTTGGGGTAACACCCGGCAATGCTCAGGGTTTCTCCTTGCTCTGGCTCTGCACTCAGGAACTACCCCTGGCGGTGCTCGGGGACCATATGGGATGCCGGGATCGAACCCAGGCCGGCATAGGCCGCCGCATGTAAGGCAAATGCCCTACCCGCTGGGCTATTGCTCTGGTCCCAGGTGTGGGAACTTGTTTTAATGGAAAGAAAGGAAAAATATGTGCATCCTCAAAAGAAACAGTGACTAAGATACAAAGGCAGTCCACAGAATGGGAAAGAATATTCACCCAATTTGATATGCCAAATACCAGTAACAATTATAGTAGTTCATTCCCATGACCTAATATAATGGTTTGAGGCTCTTTATGTTCCTGGAGCGAATAGATGCCCTTGGGCTCTACTAGCATGAGACAGGACATATGGAGATATTACTGGTTCCCGCCTCTAGCAAATAGATGATCAACGGGAGGATAGTGATAGTGATAGTGACCCATCTGTTAAGGGGCTAATATCCAGGATATATCAGGCACTGGTAGAACTTTACAAGAAGAAAACAAACAACCCCATCAAAAAAATGGGGAGAAGAAATGAACAGAAACTTCAGCAAGGAAGAAATTTGAATGGCCAAAAAAACATGAAAAAATGCTCATCATCACTAATCATCAGAGAGATGCAAATCAAAAAAAACAATGAGATATCATTTTACACCACAGAGACCGGCACATATTCAAAAGAGCAAGAACAACAAGTGCTGGCGTGGATGGGGAAAAGGGGACACTCATCCATTGTTGGTGGGAATGCCGGCTGGTACAGCCTTCCCTGGAAAACAATATGGACATTCCTGCAAAGACTAAAAATTGAACTCCCATTTGACCCAGCCATACCACTCCTGGGAATATACTCTGGGAAGCCAAAAATACGCAGCGGAAACACCATCCCTACTTTTATGTTCATAGCAGCATTATTCACAATAGCCAGAATCTGGAAACAACCAGAGTGCCCGAAAATCGATGACTGGATAAAGAAGCTTTAGTACATCAACACAATGGAATATTATGCAGCTGTTAGGAAAAATGAAGTTATGAAATTTGCCTATAAATGGATGGACATGGAGAAGATTATGTTGGAGCGAAATTAGCCAGAAGGAGAGAGACAGATACAGAATGACTGTATTTATTTGCATGACATAAATATATATGTACATATTCTGATACCAATATCCAAGGTCAAGTGAAACATATATCAGGAGGTCTTGTCAAAGGTGGAAATTATCACAAACATGTGGGAGTCAGAGGCTAGGGTAAGACAGAAAATGGAACAGTGTGCTAACAATTGTCGAGGGTACTAATGCCAACCTAGAACTGAGCATTAAATAGAGGCAAAAAGATACACATGACAACCCTTTAATGTATGTTCTGTAATCCATAGTCTGGAGGGAAAGGAAAAGAGAAAGAGAGAGAAAGGGAAAGAAATAAATAACCTGCCATGGAGGAGGGCTGGGGGAGGGGGGGGGGAACCGGGGACATTGGTGGTGGGAGATGGGCACTGGTGGAGGGATGGGTGCTGGAACACTGTATGACCAAAACCCAAATATGAACTTTTTAATTGTATATCTTTGTAACTGTAAAAAATAAATAAATAAAAAGAAAAATATGTGCATGCATGTAAGTCAGGCAGGAGACACATGCATCAGAGTGCATGGATGGCACCCTGGGCAGAGGGACAGATGTATGAGGCTCTGGCTGGCAGGTGAGTTGGGATGTGAAAAGAGAATCTAGGTAGTATGTGGATCTGGTGATGTGCTAAGAAGTTTTACAAAGAAGGGCAGGCTTTATATGTCAAGATTTTTCTGAGCTCCAAAGTATTTTACTTGTTTTCAGGGAGGTTGGCCTTTCTCTCCAAGTCACTGCCACTGACTGACTCCCTCCCCCTTCACCAAGACTCTTCCTGCTCCCAGGCCCCCAGCCATACTCCCTAATTCCAGCAGGGCAGGCAGCGCCCACATGCCCAATTGATTCTCTCTCAGCACACACAGGTAATTCATCTCAGCTTCCCTTCCAAGTCGCCGCCCCAGATGTGCAGCCTTCTAAGCAGCCAGAGGCCAGCATACCCCACCCATATCACAGGCCAGCTACAGATGTTCATTTCCCAGGGAGAGCGAGCTAATAAAGGACAGTCTCTGAGTCACCCTTTTTTCTTTCCTAAGTTTGTTTCCCACAGCCTCACAAAGCGAAGGGGGAAAAGGGGACACTCATCTGTTGTTGGGGGGAATGCCGGCTGGTACAGCCGTTCTGGAAAACAATATGGACTTTCCTCCAAAGACTAGTAATTGAACTCCCATTTGACCCAGCCATACCACTCCTGGGAATCTACTCTGGGAAACCAAAAATACATAGCTGAAACACCATCCCTACTTTTATGTTCATAGCAGCATTATTCACAATAGCCAGAATCTGGAAGCAACCAGAGTGCTCGAAAATCAATGACTGGATAAAGAAGCTTTGGTACATCTACACAATGGAATACTATGCAGCTGTTAGGAAAAATGAAGTTATGAAATTTGCCTATAAATGGATGGACATGGAGAAGATTATGTTGAGTGAAATTAGCCAGAAGGAGAGAGACAGATACAGAATGACTGTATTTATTTGCATGACATAAATATATATGTACATATTCTGATACCAATATCCAAGGTCAAGTGAAACATATATCAGGAGGTCTTGTCAAAGGTGGAAATTATCACAAACATGTGGGAGTCAGAGGCTAGGTAAGACAGAAAATGGAACAGTGTGCTGACAATTGTCGAGGGTACTAATGCCAACCTAGAAGTGAGCATTAAATAGAGAAAAAGGATACACATGCCAACCTCTTAATGTATGTTCTGTAATCCATAGTCTGGAAGGGAAGGAAAAGAGAAAAGAGAGAGAAAGGGAAAGAAATAAAGAACCTGCCATGGAGGGGGCTGGGGAAGGGGGAGGGAACCGGGATGTTGGTGGTGGGAGATGGGCACTGGTGGAGGGACGGGTGCTGGAACACTGTATGACCAAAACCCAAATATGAACTTTTTATTTGTATATCTCAAGGTGGTATAATAAAATACTTTAAAAAATGAAGGGGAGAGATATAAAGGGAGCAAGTGTGAATGAAGATAGCTTCCATCTGAGGGGGAGTGGAGAA
This sequence comes from Cryptotis parvus, assembly GCA_021461705.1. Classification (NCBI taxonomy): domain Eukaryota; kingdom Metazoa; phylum Chordata; class Mammalia; order Eulipotyphla; family Soricidae; genus Cryptotis; species Cryptotis parvus. Next base: position 3,315 of record JAJIBD010037293.1, read on the forward strand.
GAAAATGTCTGACTGGGGCTGAGACACAAATGTGCCGCTGAGGTCCGGACAGAGATGAAGTCTCATTCACAGCCACTTTGGTCCCACAGAAAGGGATCTGAGATGGAGGGTGGCAAATATGATGAATCTGATCACCCTACTGAGGATGGAGCGCCCTGAGGACACTCCTTGATGCCTCACCTTCCGCTCTGATTCATTCTGTTAATGCGAAAGTGGATTCTCCTGTGCTACCGCTGTCTTGAGAATTGTACGAAAGATTTGCATACAAAACTCAGAAAATTAAAAGTTTATTGTACAGCTGATTCCAGGTCCCTCCCTAAATGTCTAGGCCTCTCTGTTAGCCGTGAATGAATTCCTGGTCCTGTCCCACGCAGTCTACTCAGCTACTCGCCTCCCTTGAACGATGGCCCGGTCCTGTTCCTGTGCTGCTCCTCTGTCCTGTGTGCTCTCTCAGCCTCCCCAAAGCCAAGGTCCCTGTGCTCTGTACCTGCTGCTGGCCCCCCAACTGTACCGCAGCAATCCCTGTTGTCTTGTCCTGGTTTTCCCTAGTCTCCAGCCTCCACACTGTACACGTGGGTGAAACTCCCTGGGTTCAGTACCTTGCCATTGTCTGGGCATCTGTGCCCTGCCTGAACCTGAGCTATCCTGGGCATCGGAGCCCTATCATTACCTGGGCCTCTGAGTCCGGCCCTACTGCCTGCCCTTGCCTGGCCTTCCGCAGCCTACCTGTACTGGGCCCTGTACTGGGCATGCTGCCCCTATCTGGGCCAGGGAGAGACATAGAGAGAGAGAGAGAGAGAGAGACAGACAGACAGACAGACAGACAGACAGGCAGGCAGGCAGGCAGGCAGGCACACAAGCGAGGCACACAGGCAGGCAGACAGACTGACAGACTGACAGACAGAGCCAGCATGGGAGCAGCCCATAACAGAGACAGAGACAGAGAGAGAGACAGAGACAGAGACAGAGAGAGAGAGAGACAGAGAAGCGCTTAGGGTGCTTGGGTGCTTTCTGTTTGCTGGCAATTCCCACCCCCCAGGTGTCCCCTTCTACATTCTGATTGGTACCTATTCCTATTCCGTGGATGTGATTGGCTACCTGGGGCCTGGTGCTTTCCATCTTAGCTCCTGTATCATTCCCCCTCAGGAGTGGTTACCCTAAATTCTTTTAGGAATTGGGGTGAAGGTCTGTTTTCTGAAACTGCTTCCCTGCTGACACATGAGCTCTGGTCTCCCTTGGGGCCCCTAGGTTTGCCACTTCTGTTCCCTAACTGGAACAATGGTGCAGGATTTGGTTTCTCTGATGACTGATAGAATGCTCACTGGGGTTCCAGAACTCTGGAAAGACAGACATGGTTAAAACAAGTGACAACAAAACAACTATTAAGACCATGAGGTATTGGAGAAAGTATTTCTGGATGAAGAAACATTAAAGTATAGAGAAACCTTTGACACCCATAGAAAGATATAGAGGCCCCTTAATCCATAGGAAAATATAGAAGAACAATTTACAAATGAAGAACACACTTAACTGGTACTCTTGAACAGATAGGGACAATTATCACTCTGTAAACTCCAGAGTAATCCAAATCGGGAATTATCTCCTGGAGAAGTGCCTTAGTCACTTCTTTTGTTCCTTCTCCGTACTGGTGGGAAATGCCTCTATCCATCCAGTGAAAGTGTCTACCATCACCAATGAATATAGAAAACCACCCTGTAGTGGTAGCTGAGTAAAGCCTATCAGCCAGTCTTCTCCGGGATATGTACCATGTCTTTGAGTGCCTCTGATCAATTTAGGAAGCACAGCTTACTGGGGGTTACTTGGTGCAAATTTCACAACTCTGGCATCCTCTTTCTATGATCTTAGACACTTTCCACTAAAGACAGAACGACTGAGGAGACGAAGTCTATCCCTCCCTAGAGTCATGTAATCGTTTTATGGCATTTCACTGGAGCGGTTGGGACAAATGGATTATGTTACCCTTCCAAAACCATCCTTCTCTTCGTATCCCCTAGCTGTAGCTCCATGATCTCTCCTCCTCTGTAAAGGAGGGGCAGGTATCACTCAGATCTAGCTTAGGGATCAGAGCCATAACTTTATTTCTGCTGGCATACTTTTGGTCACCTTCTTGGCTTCCAAATCTGCCCTCCCGCTTTCCTAGCATCTATGTTTTGTAGGAGCCACTAGAAAGACGACAGTGATGAGTGGCTAGAAAGAGCCACTAGAAAGACGACATTACTGTCATCTTTCTAGTGGCTCCTACAAACATAGCTGCCACCCTCGTGGGCATATGCACTGCAATGAGTAGTTTACGTATCTGTCTGAAGTCCACACTTAATGGGACTTTCCTTGGCAGGCAAAAATCCTCTTTCCCCCCAGACAGCCACATGGGCATGCAGTACCAAGAATGCATACTTAGAGTCCGCGTGCACATTGACTGATTTCCCTTTGCTCAATTCTAAAGCTCTTGTCAAAGCTATGAGCTCAGTTAGCTGCACTGAGTGTCCCTCAGGCAAAGCACCACTTTCCACCATGGCGGTGGTGGTGACCACATATCACTGCATACCCTCTTCAACAAAGGAACTGCCGTCCGTGAACAGAATGAGGTCAGGGTTCTCCCAGAAGACTGTCTGATAGATCGGGTCTGCTGGCATACGTGTGTTCCAATGTTTCCAAAAAGGAAGCTCTAACTGGCAGGAAGGTCCTGGTATAGGCAGTAGGGTGGCCGGGTTCAGGATATTACAAGGCTTTAAAACCATATCTGGATTCCCTATAAGGCCTGATATTTTAGGAGACGACTATCTGTCATCTAAAGACTACCTTTGGCTTCCAGAAATGGTGTGTTACTAGGTGGGGGTATAGACTGTTAGTGTCCCTCCAAAACTCAGGTTCTAGGCTTTCCTGTGTCAATAACACCGTGGCCACCACAGCTCTCAGACAGCTTGGCCATCCAGCGGCAACTGTATCTAGCTTCTTAAATACCCCACAGGTCAGGTCATGTCTCTGGTCACAAGGCCGGGTTAGAACACCTGAGGCTATTACTAACCTCTCTGAGACATATAGATAAAGGCTTGTCTGGCTGAGGCAAGGCTAAAACTGGGGCTCGTGATTAAAGCTTGTTTTAGGGCCTGAAAAGCAGCATCTTTTTTTTTTTCTTTTTGGGCCACACCCGGCAATGCTCAGGGGTTTCTCCTGACTCTGCACTCAGGAATTACTCCTGGCGGTGCTCAGGGAACCATATGGGATGCCGGGGATTGAACCCGGGCCTGCATGGGCCGGCCGCATGCAAGGCAAACGCCCTACCCGCTGGGCTATCGCTCTGGCCCCTGAAAGCAGCATCTTATTCTGGTCCCTAAAAGAGCAGAATGTTCTCTGAATCCCTCAGGGTCTTATACAAGGATTTTGAAATTTCACCGTATTTCAGAATCAATAGGGCAACAGCAACCTGTCAAATCCAGAAAGGCTCTGAGTTGCTTTCTGGTTACTGGCGTGGGTATGTCAGATACGGCCTGGACTCTCTCCGTCCTAAGGTTCTGGTTCCCGGACTTATGATCACGGAGTATTTGACCTGTTGTAAGTTGAGCTGAGCCTTACTTCTAGAAGATTTATATCCTCTAGAGGCTAGGAAATTAAGAGTTTTAACAGTGTTTTCCCAGGATTTCTGTTCTGTAGGGGAACAGATTAACAGACAATCTACATATTGTATGAGCTCTCCTCTGCTAGATTCAAGTCCTCCAAGTCTTTACTTAGAGCCTGCCCAAATATGTGGGAGCTGTCCCGAAATCCTTGGGGAAGCACAGTCCAGGTAAGCTGCGTAGGTCATCCCCCACCTCCCATTCGAAAGCAAAGAGATACTGCGACTCTTCTGCTACCAGAATATAGTAGAGAGAGCATCCTTTAGATCCAAAATCAAAAACCACGAGGAAGAAGGAGGAATATGTCCTAAGAGATTTACAGATTGGGTACTATGGGATAGATTGGAATGACCGCTTCATTGATGGCCCTTAAATCTTGTACCATGGGCCGGAGCGATAGCCAGCAGATAGGGCATTTGCCTTGCACGCGGCCGGCCTATGCTGGCCCGGGTTCCTTCCCCGCATCCCATATGGTCCCCCCGAGCACTGCCAGGAGTAATTCCTGAGTGCAGAGCCAGGAGTAACCCCTGAGCGTGCCGTGCGTGACCCAAAAACCAAAAAAAAAAAAAAAATCTTGTACCATTCTCCATTCCCTGTTTGATTTCTTCACTGCCAAGACTGGAGAGTTTCATGGGAATTCACAAAGTTTTTAAAAGACCATGTGCTAAAAGCCTATCCAATACTAGTTGTAGTCCTTCCTTAGCGCTTGGTTTCAAGATATACTGTCTTCTATTTGGGAAATGACCAGGGTTCTTCAACTGTATGCACACCTTGAGACTTGACCTTAAGAGCTCTTCCTGGGGTGCCACCTGCCCAAACTGAAGGGTCCACACCTGCTAATTCTTCGCTTTTGTGCTTTCACAAAAAAGAATATTTGTACTTGATTGTCCCAAAGAAACTGATGCCTTCAAATTTTTGAGGAGGTCGAGCCCAAAGAAATCATAGGGGCAGTTACCCATAACCAAAAAGGAATGACTGAAAAGATGGTCATACCACAGACATTATAAAGGATATGTATACTTTTCTGTTACATAACTTCCTGTAACTCCCATAACTCGACTCGCTTTGGGAGACAAAGGTCCTGCTTATGATTTTAAAACCAAGCAGGCTGTTCCCATGTCCAGAAGGAAGTTAAAACAAGTTTTCCTGCACCTCTATTATTACCCTATTTTTTTTTTTTTGCTTTTTTGGGTCACACCCCGCGATGCTCAGAGGTTACTCCTGGCTCTGCACTCAGGAATTACTCCCTGGCGGTGCTCGGGGACCATATGGGATGCCGGGATCAAACCCGGGCTGGCAAAGGCCGGCCGCGGGTAAGGCAAACGCCTCTACCCACTGGGCTATCGCTCCGCCCCCTTATTACTCTATTTGTACAAAAACCGATCCAGCTCCCAGAGAGTGCTATGATGTAGGCTGCGTTGGGTTGGCCGTACCTCTTGAATTCCCAACTCATGTTGTGGCCAAACCTTGGTACAGAAGCGGATGAGTCCTTCCTTATTCAGAAACCAAGTCAAACTCTTCCCAGTTTTTCACTACACATCGCAAAGGTGTGTCATCTGGAACGGTCCGCAGTTCCCATCTGGATACATACAAGCAGAACCTAAGTTCGGTGGCCAGGGTACCACCGTTCAGTGGGTTACATAATGGGAGCAAGAGTCTGAGGATGCAGCACTGAGTTCCTTCTCTCAGTCTAAGACATACCCTCTTATACCACCTTGAATCCCCTTTCTCCCTTTTCCAGAACTCCCTGGTTTTTTATCTGGGCTAGGCCTGGGATTCACAACCTGCATTAGCTCTTTTCTGATGTCTGCCTTATAACAGTACATACACAATAACAGAAATATTCCAATACCGACGCCTTTTTGTCCCCCCACCAGACTCAGCATCTGCAATGGCTGAGTGGGCGAGCATCCAGGAGTGAGGTGTGTCTGTATCTCCTGGGTCAATAAGCCATTGCCGAGTGGGGAGAGAATAACCACGTACCCACTGTCCCCAAAGCCGTAGTTCCAGATGCGGTGTCTCATGCGCCAGAGTTGAAAGTCACTTCTCCAAACATAAAACAGTAGCACCCCCAGTCTTTGAATAAACTTGCTTGGACCTGGTACATTACCATAAGCCTGAGAGTCTGTCCAGATCGAGTTCCTGGAAGATGAGCCTGAGAGTTAAGACAAGAAACTGGGGAATATTTCCCCCATCCTTTGACCTAGCTGAGGGCTCCGGGGAAACTGAGCCCCTTTACACAGTTCTCTCCTTGGTTTGCCAGGCAAACTTGCCAACTGACACATCTCTTTGATGCTGAAGTTCCTCATTTTTGTCCTGACTTAAAACCTGATGAACGCTGCATGCCGAGCTCAGTTCTGCATGTTCCAAACATGCAATAGCTCCCTCGTTCCCCAATTCAACCGCTTGTCTGTGAGCCTCTAGATGCTCTCCATGAGGGATGGAGTCAAAGATCAAAGCGCCTTTACCTTCCCCTGGGAAACCTCAGAGTACTCATCGAGACCTGATGAGCTATGGTAAGGTCCTCCTGGGAAAACTCTGCTGTTAACTTGGGAGTTCTGAGCAAACCTGAGAGTTGCCCTCCTGAGGCAACACTAAACCGAAGCCCCTCTCAGCTGCTGGGAGCTGCCCTGCGCCCAAAGCACTCACAGCCTGAGCTTCCCTTGTCTCGGGAAGATGAGTCCATGCCTTTAAGGAAAGGCCCGTACAGTGCGACCACACAGAAAACAAAACTGAGCTTGAATGCTCCGGACACATTCCCAAGACTGTACCATGACCTGAAAACTGTCTTCCAAACAGTACCTCCACTTGGGGAAATGTCCCTTCCAGTAACTTGTAGACCATGAATCTGAGCAGGAAGTCTTTGCTTAGGTTTTTCCTGACAAGGTTTGGACTTGCTGCTAGCAATTACCGTCTGGGGGGGGGGGGGACTCCTGAGCGGCTCCTCCTGCCTCACCACCTCTGGGGGTGAAGCTATTAGACCTCCCCTCTTAGAAACCTGAAAGCTGCATGGACCCCCACTGCTAGTAGCCACTTTTCTAGTGGGATTCAAAACTGTCCTGGGCTTGGGGGCCGCCACTAACCGTTTAACCTTACCAGGCACTGTACAATAACCTTTCTGTGGTGTGGTGGGCCTGCAGCGCCCCCCATCCCTCGAACCTGAATATCCATGCTCTAGTGGAAGCTCTCTCTGTGTGAGACCTGCTGCCAGACAGGAACCAGCCCCCCAGCACCTGGGGTTTCCCCCAGAAGGCTTTATGCTAAAACCCTGTAAGTGGCTTGCATTTCCACCCTTGGCACCCATATCCAAGGCAGGGCCAAGAACCCTCACCTCAGCATTTGAATTTCCCTTGGGGCATGGCTGGAAACTGCTAGCCCGCCGTCTACAGAGGCTCTTTGCCTTTAAAGTTAACTCTCTCATTGAACAGATCCATAGGTCTGTACTCTTTGTTCCAGCATACCTCCTACAGTTCTGTCTGTAGGACTTTACAAGAAATAGACTTTAGCACATCTTCTGAAAAGGCCAACCCTGCCTTGACCAGTCTTTCTCTCTGCACAAAGATCCAACCAAGCATTTCCTTTCACACCTGTAACCATCATCCTTCAGTTTCCTTCCCAGGATTTAACCAGAAGTTACTGACTTTTTTGCACCAGAACCCATGCTGCTTTTGCTGCTTCCCCAGCAAACACACAGGTACATTCCAAAACCTTCTTCCCATTGGAAGTAACAATTTCCACAAGCTTTTCTGTTAATCCTGAGACCCAAATGGCTGCATCCTTTTGCCTGTAGGCAGGCGAAATCTACCATTTCTTTGCAAAGAGATAGAAAGAAAATAGCAAAACTTCTTATTCAGAACAGAATATAACAAAACATTTTAAAAATCTCCTCCCCAGCTTCTCCCCTTCCGATGAGCGCTTAAAACCTTTTCATAGGAATATTGTCCCAAGCTGACGCTTGGCTGTTAATGGCCTGCAGTCCTAGGACAAAAGTCTTCTTTACATTCGAATCCAATGCATTTCTTTCCAACTCCAGGGATCTAACAAAACTGCAAAACTGACCAGTGAAGTTATTAAAAACGCCCAAAGGAAAAACCTTTTCCATGGTCTTTCAGACCTGACATTAACATTCATAGTCTTTTCCAATGGAGGATAGTGCATCTGGCCTCCCGCCAGGCATTCGCATCTTGCTGTATCTACTGGACGCCTGGAATGCTGTGACACGGCCTCGACGGGCTTCCATTAGGTGTTTATCTAGGGCCCGTATCTTGCTATTTCTTCGGGCC
>JAJIBD010037301.1:0-14773 GCA_021461705.1 Cryptotis parvus
GTGCTCAGGAGATAATACAGGATGTCAGGGATTGAATCCTAGTTGACTGTATACAAATCAAGCACTCTACCTACTGTGCTGTCTTTCTGGCCCAGTATTAAAGAATTTGACTGCATTTGACTTTTTGTTGTGACCTATTATTTCTCACACAAACTTCATTTTGACTCTGTTTCGTCTTCATTATCTCTGCCATCACCACTGCCAGACATGTTCTATATAAAAATATGAAAAGACAAGTTTTTTGGAGAGAAGCATCACTTGTATCACTTGTCTTCCCATTTATAATCGATTTGCTTCGAGCGGGCACCAGTAACATCTCCATATGTCCTGTAACATGCTAGTACAGCCCAAGGACATCAGCTTGCTCTAGGAACATAAAGAGCCTCAAACCATTCCATCAGGTCATGGGAATGAGATCTATAATTGAGAGAAGCATAAAGGAGAAAATGATTAATGTTTTACTTTATAGTGATTGACTCTTTCCTTGAAATTAGCCTTTCTTTTTATTTGATCTGCGAGTGTAGTTTTTGAAACGAAGGCGTTTATTTAATCAGTTCTTCTGAGACCTCAGTTATCATTATTGATTTAGAGTTGCAGGCAGAGAAATTGAGGTGAAGTCTCTGTTCTAAGGACATTATAGGAATCCTGTCGTTATTCATACCCAGTAACACTATTGCATTAGTATATTATTCCAGTAAAAGTATTTTTAGTGGATCTGTACTTTGTGTGCTCTGGGTTAATACTACTAATGGTGTAGGATAATAAAGAAAAGCTCAGGATCAGAGTGATAGTACAGAGAGGTAGGGTGCTTACTTGCTCATGGACAACCTGGGTTCAGTCCCTGGCATGCCATATGGTCCCCTGAGCACCACTAGGAATGATCCGTTAGTGCAGATTCCACAAACAAAAAAATGAAAATAAAACAACTCAAGAAAAGGAACACAAAATTAAATCATAAGTATTTAAAAAATATATCTATTATAACCACTCATAATGGGAAAACACTAATTAAATTCAAATATTTGAAAGTAGGGCTGCATCTGATTACTAGTTGTCATCTATTTCCTGTCTGAACTTTCATGTAAGTGCTTTTAATTTCCCCTAATGAACTCGAAAATGAGAGTATCAGAATGTGAAATTGGAAAAAAGATCAAGCCTTTAAAAAAAACATCACCTTGAAATTCAGTCTCTCTAGTCATTGAGTTCAGGGACAAGATAATTAGGAATGTTTGACACTTGGGAACAACAAGGGTTCATATGGATATAGAGGCTGACTACCCCACTCAGGAATCCCCAGAGAATCATGATCCACTTTCCACAATTAGGTTTAAGATGTACATCATATGAAAGGTTTTCATCAAATTAAAATGTTTTTGTGTTCTTCTTAGGAACTATCAAGTACACAATATAGGTAAGGGGTAGAGGGACTCTGTATACAGGGTTCAGCTAAATCCTGGTCAGAACAGAAGTGAAAGAGAGCAATGCATTTCTGGCCCTCATCATCCTGATAATGAAAGCACCTGTTCTAATATTAACATTTTTACAAGAGGGCCTTGAGCCTTCCACTGCACAGTAGAAAAGTACTAAAATCACTTGTCTTGTAGGAGCAGCAGCTACTCCAGGATTACCTCAACAAATGCTGACAAGCACATTCTGATCAGGCCTCATTCCTCTACTCTGCTTCCTGCTAAGGTCAGTACTAAGGGCACACATCTCTGTGTGTGCCAAGTGAACTTTCTACTTAATTCTTCTGACTTTCTTTAATTCTTTTTATCAACATGGGTTTAGTACCAGTAACATTTCTAATGCTTTGCATGGAGAACCTTACTCATTCTAACCACTTTATTCATATTCTCAAGGTCCTTTCCTTAAAGGAGTAAACCCTCAGCATCACCAGGTATGGCTGAAAATAAAAAATGAATTAACTATAAAATGAAATCAAAATAATTTAAAAATGTATGCACCCCAGTGCATAAAATTGAGGTATCTTAGCCACAGCAACACTACTTTATGCTAATGGTCAGTTGTTTGAATCTAAACTCCACATAACTGTTGGAGTACCTTAGTTCTCAGTCCTGGGTTTTGTACTGCAAATGAAAGGACTGAGTTGGGAGCAGGAGGGTCCCCAGTCAGTACTTCCTTACAGACAGGATTCCAACACCACCAGCCCCATCAGTAGTGCAGCTGGTTCCCCCACAAATGCCCCTCAGGTGGAGCCAGCCTACATGACAGGCTGATTAGGTGCCCCTCTGCCCCCAAACCCCGGTGGATGTGGATGGCTCACTGAGGAGGGCCTCCCTGGTGGTTTCTGGTTGAAGGACCCCGGGTTGAAAGCTCCCCTGGGACTAACAGGGCCTGGACTCCCTGGGACTTGCCCAATGCAGAAGAGCAGACCCTGGGGAAGGGACATTCTCTTTCTGTATGTTCTAGACAACACACTGGGGTTCCACCCTCATCCTGGGCTCGTCTATAATCCCAGGAGCTGGGAGAAGCCCCCTGGAGGTTTTTTTCCCAGTAAGGGAAGCTTTCTCTCATTTCTTTTGCTTCTGGATTAAGGGAATTTGCCTCTTGCCTTTTCACTTTGTATCACTTCTCTTCCTGTTATTCATTGATTTGCTTGAGTGGGCACCAGTAACATCTCCATACATCCTGTCACATGCTAGTTTAGCCCAAGGGCATCTGCTCGTTCCAGGAACATGAAGTGCCTCAAAGCATTCGTTCAGGTCTTGGGAATGAGGTCAGTAATTGTTACTGGGTTTTGGCATATCAAATACCACATGGGTAGCTTACCAGACTCTGCCATGTGGGTGGGATACTCTTGTAGTAGCCTCATCTCATGTATTTATTGATGAACTGTTGCGGCCACTTTGCGCCACACATGAGAGGAAAAGACCAGCTTTTCTGCTGAGTGAAGCTCTGACGAGTTGAGTAGTCTGGATGTTGAAAAATGGCAGCCCTCATGGTGTGGGGGTTCCTCTTGCTTCTTGAGAGACTCTGCTGGGATTGCAGGTCAGGGCTATAGAACCCTCCTATCCTCCCGGCGCCTATGATCAGCTGGGCACAGGGAGAGCCAGTAGCATCTCTGCCCGTGGATTAGGCATACCTGGGCTTGAAATAGAGCGGCTGTAAGGTGGGGCTCTGTCGAGCAGGGCTCTTACCTTTTGTAAAGTATATATCTCTAACAGACTTGATTTGAGTATATAGTGTGTGTTTGGAGTTAGGTGGAGTTCAGAGTGAGTGGAGATAGATTAAAGCCTTAGATTTTCTAGAACTGGTAGTCTTGTTCCTTTGTCTCTTGGTTGGGGGAAATGGTCATAGGTCCTGAATGTGGCCAGGGGAAACTGCTGAACCCCAATGAGGGCCCCACTGAGCACCAACAATGACCGTTACCAGTGTCTTTAAAGATCGGTTCCTTCTCCGGAGATGGGTGGTTTCCATGGTTCTTCAAATGGAAGAGCTTGATCAGAATGAATCCCTGATGCTCTCCAAAGTTTTGCAGGTGAGTATGGTTATCCTCAAGAAGAATGGTGACCACAGATCTTTCGACTCTCTGCTATGTCTCTGAAGATAACCAGATCACAGAGTGGCTTGTGGTTTTTGCAGCAGTAGGTGTTACTATTGGGATGAATTTGGAGGATAGGTACTGTTGATGGTCTTTCAGGAGTCAGCTTATAAAAGGATAAGCCGGGTTCTTTTCCTGGCTCATTCCCTCTCCCGTTAGTTTTCTCAGGGTGATAGGAGTTAGGGACACTACTTTGGCCTCTCAAAATAACAGCCATGGGTTCACCTGGGATGGTGAAGAGCATAAGGTATGAGTATAAGGCAGGTGCCTCAAAGTGTTCATTCTTTACCATGGAAAATAGTACTTTGATCCCCCAAAATTCTTCTTGAAGTTTCTTCCCTTTGGGAAAAACATGTGATTGTCTTTGTGATGCAGTCTGGTCCCAGTACAAGTTAAATGATCAGGATTTCTGGCCCTGATATTGAACTCTAATTTTTAACACCATTCTACAGTTGTTGTTAAACCCGTGGTTATCTGAGATCATCTCTATTCAGGTCTTTTGACCCTCCAACAACAAATATCTTTAAGAAAAATTGCTATATGTACCTCATAAACTTTTATAACAAATTTGTTATCCTAGATTATCTTTGTGATCTAGAAGTCCCCAAATGTTTTATTATCCTTTTCTACCAGAACATCCAGCTTCTTCCCTTCTTTTAGCTGCTTTCTTTTCTTCTTGGCTCTCCCCCAACTTTAGCTATATTAGGAATTTGAGGGCATAAACCTAACCTTTGATCAAATGTGGAAACCACTCATATTATGCTAATGACTTATAGTTTGAAGGAAGAGAATTATAACTGGGCTTTGGCTCAAAGGTACTAATGATTTAATGTTAAACAACCTTGGGAATATCAAGTAATAGCAGATTCAGTTTCAATAACGATCCCAGCTGGGATTATCAGATCAAGTCCCGTGACAGATAAGGGACAATCTAATTACATTCCTTATAGAAAACTAAAAATGTGGATCATTAGTCCTGTCAATTATGAAAAACATGATGGAGAAAACATGGGTCCCTGAAGAGATTCCAGCTCAAGCTATGAGCAAATGTGTCAAAACCCATCCTCAATGATTCTTTTTTTTAAAATTTTTTATTTTTACAATTACAAAGATATACAATTAAAAAAGTTCATATTTGGGTTTTGGTCATACAGTGTTCCAGCACCCATCCTGCCACGAGTGCCCATCTCCCACCACCAACGTCCCCAGTTCCCTCCCCCCCATCCCCCAGCCCGCCTCCATGGCAGGTTCTTTATTTCTTTCCCTTTCTCTCTCTTTCTCTTTTCCATCCCTCCAGACTATGGATTACAGAACAGACATTAAAGGGGTTGTCATGTGTATCTTTTTGCTTCTATTTAATGCTCAGTTCTAGGTTGGCATTAGTACCCTCGACAATTGTTAGCACACTGTTCCATTTTCTGTCTTACCTAGCCTCTGACTCCCACACGTTTGTGATAATTTCCACCTTTGACAAGACCTCCTGATATATGTTTCACTTGACGTTGGCTATTGGTGTCATAATATGTACATATATATTTATGTTATGCAGATAAATGCAGTCATTCTGTATCTGTCTCTCTCCTTCTGGCTAATTTCGCTCAACATAATCTTCTCCATGTCCATCCATTTATAGGCAAATTTTATAACTTCATTTTTCCTAACAGCTGCATAGTATTCCATTGTGTAGATGTACGCAAAGCTTCTTTATCCAGTCATCGATTTTCGGGCACTCTGGTTGCTTCCAGATTCTGGCTATTGTGAATAATGCTGCTATGAACATAAAAGTAGGGATGGTGCTTCCGCTGCGTATTTTTGGTTTCCCAGAGTAGATTCCCAGGAGTGGTATGGCTGGGTCAAATGGGAGTTCAATTTCTAGTCTTTGGAGGAATGTCCATATTGTTTTCCAGAAAGGCTGTACCAGCCGGCATTCCCACCAACATTGATTCTTAAGTTATAAGACATGTGGTATTGCTGTTTGGGTTTTTTTAGCTAGTAGTATCAAGTTCCCAAACACTCTAACTCCAGACCCTTATTTCCTACGCAGATAAGTGCCTCTCTCCACCCAGTGTTTTTCACTTCTAGTTATATAGGATTTTTTTTAATATACTTACAGTAAAATTTCCAGTATTAGGTTCAGAGAGATTGAATAATGGGTTGGGCATTTGCTTTGCATCAATCAATACGTGTTTGATCTCTGGAACCCTCTACTGAGTTCGATCTCCTCCCCCAAAAGACCCCAGAGTGCAGATTTAGGTGGAAGCCCAGAGCATATCAGGGTGTGCCCCCACCAGAAAAAACTTGCTAAAGCAGTTATGTGTTATCCTATAGTTGTACCTTTAGGTAATATCATATCAGGTAGCATTTAGGCAGGATTTAGGAGATTAACAGTTGTGAATTTACATAATTAAATAGATTTTGTGTATACAACTACCTATATGCTTTAGCAAAACCCACTTTTGATGGGGGCACAATGCTAATGATACTATAATGAATCATATAGTATCAATGATTCTATAGTATAGTATGAATGATACTAGAATGAGTTTTTAATGAGAGGGTCAACTAAGAATCAGTTTGTCCTACCTGAGCATGCCTGGACTTAAAAAATACCATGTTTCTCTTCATCTTTCATTCCTACCAGGCCTTTTCCAGCACAAACACTGCTTTAACTGGGGCCTATTGGTATTTCCATCTCCTTCTCCCTCACCTGCCAGGGTTCCCTTTTTTACAGTCTGTTCAAAAAACTAGACCTTTCCTAACTACTATAACAGTAGGAGCAGCTAATACTCCCAAATAATCTCAATGGACTTTAGCTTATAAATTCATTTTATCAGTCCAATGCCCTGGGGCTACTTTTTTGTGTTTGCACTGAGAAATTATGCTAGTTTTGTTCTGGGGACCATAGGGGATGCCAGGGATTAGACCCCTGTCTGCCACCTAGAAAACAAGTGCCTTACCTACTATATTAAATTTCCAAACCCTCTAACTTATTTTTTAAAACTAAAATTTACAATTTACAGGTGGAATTCTCTTTCTGGAATGATTCAGGAATCAAGAGGCAAGTTAGTTTTTTTTTTCATCTAGCAAGTGAAAAGGTCATGTAGGAATCATACTGAATGAAATGTTTACATAAAAAGAAAGAAGGCAAGAAAAATTATTCCAAAAGAAAGGGTTAGTCATTAACTGTTCATTAACCAAAATAAAGTCATTTTGGTCTTATCACGAATTTAACCTCACTGGTGATTATTTAGAAACTCCAGATTTATAGGCCTAAGATCATGCTTTTGGGAAAGATTAAAATTGCATTTACACTCCAACTAGCTCCCACCTTCAGGAATAGCTCCATTTAGGGCCCGCATTTTCTAGTCTTAACAGTCCCCTATGGATCAGACCCTTAGGCTCACTGAGAGATTTTATTTTTAGGTATCTGGTCACTCTCAGCTACCACTTCCCACAGTTTCTGTTGGTCTCCTGTGTTGTGTTCACAAGGCACTTATTTAGACCATGACTTTACTTTCTTTAAGATTTTTATTTCTGCTCCTCTGACTCCCCAGTTTGTTAGATCTTTTGATTGATGATCAGCTTCTGCAAACATGCATGCAAAGCTCATGGTGCTCCAGGAGTATTATTATAATAGAATAATTTTTATTCTTTAGAGTGTACTTTGCACTTCTATTCATAGTGGAATCTTGAAACAGCCTGAGTGCCCAAGAACAGGTGACTAGATAAAGAAACTATGGAACATCTACACAATGGAATAGTATGCAGCTCTTAAGAAAAATGAAATTTGCCTATAAATAGGTAGACATGGAGAGTATCATGATGAGAGAAATGAGTCAGAAGGAAAAGGACAGATACAAAATGACTGCATTCATTTTTGTGACTCAAAAAAATAATATGAGACTAATATCTGAGGCCAGATAAAACAAGGATCAGGGAGGGCTTGTCAATGGTTGGAATCTACCACAAATGTGTTGGAGGGCAAAGGGTAGGTAAAATAGAGAAGGAACCAGTTTGCCAATAATAGTTGGAAATGGTGACAATAGATTAGTATTGAGATTTGAAAGAATATACATGACAATCCCTCAGTGTCTGTATCACACAGAGAGAGAGAGAGAGAGAGAGAGAGAGAAGTGCCTGATATAGAGGCAGATTGAGGGAGGTGGGGTGGTAAGGAAACAAATGGGACCTCTATCAGCAACAATAAGTCATATTCAAAACATTAAAAAAAAGGCTCCTTTTGTAGAAGTAGGGTGTGGAGGATATGGTTATGGGAGTGAGTATGGGGGAGTATTGGAGGGAAGTGGACAGTGGTGAAGCTCGTTGCTGACACTGTGTGCCTGAAACCCAGTCATGAGTAACTGTAATTTCACAGTGAGTAAATAAAAATAAATACATTTAAAAATACTATTTATTAACCCAAAGTGACAAAGGATTACATAAACAAATATTAAGGTTTACATAATTGCGAAATGAACTTAATGCTTTAAAATTGCATGAGACATATAAAATTGTTTTGATAACAGTTTTTGCTTTCTAGGCAAAAATCTTCAAAGGAATATAGCTTATACCACTTTTACATTCATATTTTGCCTGATTCCTTTAAATAACCAGATTCTCCTTTGAGCAAATTTTTTTCCTTCACAAATATCTCTCCACTAATTATATGCTCTTAGTAAAATAGACACACACATAAATATCTTTTTTTCTTTGTATTTGAAAATGTTTCCATTGTTATTTCTGGATATAATGGAGTCTGTATGAATAACTCTCCTTTGAACCTATTTTTTCTATTTTTAACAAAGTGCTCCAGCTTTCTCAAGCCCTTATTTGAATAATTCTGAAATGCAGATGATAAACTGTTACCCTAGTACAATTAACACTTGCATTTAAGGCCTTCCATTGTTGTATAGTTATCAAAGATATTTATTAAATCCAGGGATTACAAAAAATTGAAAGTATAATTATTTTCTTTGCTGACATATTTAACAGTAAAATTAAACATATATACATAGTAAAAATAAAGACTTTTTTAAAAAATGACCTTTCGGGCCGGAGCGATACTCCAGCCAGTAGGGCGTTTGCCTTGCATATGGCTGGCCCATGCCGGTCCAGGTTCGATCCCTGGCATCCCATAAGGTCCCCGAGCACCGCCAGGAGTAATTCCTGAGCAAAGAGCCAGGAGTAACCCCTGAGCAATGCCGGTGTGACCCAAAAAGCAAAAAAAAATGACCTTTCATTGCAACCCAGATTCAGATCTGAGGTTGTAGAATTACTTGTCTTCCAACCTATTATTATTTTCAAGCTTCCTAAAAGAAACCCTTTTCCAAAACCAGAACCAGAATTACCAGACCACTGTCAGATAATTTTGTAATGATCCAAGTCCCAAAATGGAAGCTATGCAAATCTCAGAATTTCAGTTTATATTTAGTAACCTGGAAAATCAATACCATCTCTAGCCAGTGCGGGAAGTTACCTGCCATTTTCTGAAGGGAACAAACTGCAGCATAATCTGCCCCCCCCTCCTTTAATCTTTCCCACAACCATCCCCCCCCCCCATCCCCCCCCCCAAAACCTCCCTCCCATAATCTGGCCCCTCCCATAATCTGACCCTCCCCTAATCTGGCCCTCCCACAATCTTTCCCTCCCATAATCTGCCCCTCCCATAATCTGTCCCTCCCATAAACTGCCCCCCCCCCCCCCCCCATAATCTGGCCCCCCCATAATCTGACCCTCCCATAATCTGTCCCTCCCATAATCTGTCCCTCCCACAATCTGTCCCTCCCATAATCTGTCCCCCTCCCATAATCTAGCCCTCCTTCACTAAAGCCAAAGTCAGAACCAAGGCAACCACCCAACACCAGATTTTCCAGTTTGATGCTACTTTCCAATTCCTTACTTCCAAAGCTCCAGAACACCTTGAAATCTATACTTTTCTATCAGTAATTCAAAGAGAAAATAGTTTGAGACACCAGCTTTTCCATTTTCATTACTCACTGCTCTTCAGTACTAATTATTATTTAATCTGGAAAACTTTTGGGGAGGTGGAGTGTGTTGGGACATGTTTGGGTGGTGCTGAGGGGCTTACTCCTGGCCCTGCACTCAGGGAACATTCCTGGCAAGCTCCAGAGACCATATGGGTGATGAGGCATGATTGAACCCTGGTCTGC
This sequence comes from Cryptotis parvus, assembly GCA_021461705.1. Classification (NCBI taxonomy): domain Eukaryota; kingdom Metazoa; phylum Chordata; class Mammalia; order Eulipotyphla; family Soricidae; genus Cryptotis; species Cryptotis parvus. The sequence goes on from JAJIBD010037301.1 coordinate 9,733, forward strand.
CATGTGCAAGGCAGGCAACCTAGCACTCCCAAATTTAGCCAATCTTCTATAGTAATGAATTGACCGTAATAGTTTCCAGACAACTCAACTGTTACAGAGAGGCAAATAAAGCTGAAAGCGCATTGTTACAGAAGCAGATTTATTTTCCTTAGAGGCCTCTCAAATGTGGCCCTTGAAGCCCTCCCCTCTTATGAAACCGTCATTCTGGAAAGCAAACAGTCCCTTTCACAGGAACTTTCATCTTCCCAAAAAGTTGGTACACGTTGGAATCTGGTTCTTTGCCTCTAAAGTAGGTCAATGAATGCTATGTCTGACATTTGGGGGCAGGGGGTGCTATGAGCAGAGTTGCCACAGTTCCTAGATCTCAGAAGACTATTTCCAATAGCTAATTTATCTTTTAGAACCTTATATTTCAAAATTTTTCTTCCACCAAGAACCAAAATCTGGGTTGAAGCACTTGTACACATGTACATTGTATGCAGCCCACCTGGGTTCAATCTCAGGTAAGTGCTATCAGCAGTGCTTCCTGAACACAGAGCCAGGAATCATCCCTGAGCACTGCTGGGTGCGGGATCCACTCACTCACCCACCCCACTCTCAACACACACAGAAGAACCCAAATCTCCTATTTCTGCAGTCATTGTTCCTTTACTTAACCAAAAGCAAGTGCAGTCACATGGAAAGAAAACTGCTTTCCGATGAGGACTATCTAGGCTGTATTTTGGTGCAAGCTATGTAACATTCTGCAAATCCCTCTAACCCTAGCTTTTTATCAATAAAACAAGAAAATTTAGAAAAATGATATCTAATAGGGTGGAGATATAAATAAGAGAGTTTAATGGTTATGACAGTATCTTGAAAATGGGAATTGAACCTATTGGACCATTTTTTTTTTTTTTGCTTTTCGGGTCACACCCCGCGATGCTTAGGGGTTACTCCTGGCTCTGCACTCAGAAGTCACTCCTGGCGGTGCTCAGGGGACCATATGGGATGCCGGGGATCGAACCTGGGCTGGCATGGGCCAGCTGCGTGCAAGGCAAACGCCCTACCCGCTGGGCTATCGCTCCAGCCCCATATTGGACCATTTTTAAAAACATTATTAAACCAATTAAACATTTTGCATGTACCAAATAAATAAACATAAAAGCATCTAATAATACAATACATTGATGAGGATAGGTGAGATAGTAATTTCCTTACATTTCCAGTGTCAATGTAAATTGTTATGATTTTCCAAAGAATATTTGGCAAGTTGATTTCAAATACAAAAATATATCCTTTAACTTAGCAAACCTATTCAGAACATTATTAGAGACCTTTATATATGTGCAAAATTACTGCATATGTACACTTACATACAGAAATAGTTGTAAGTACATGTATACATAATACATGACTATATTTGCAACATTATTTATAATAGAAAATATTGGAAACCCTTTACATAACTATCCAAAGAAGCTGAGCTAAATAAATCATAGTTCAGTGACATAATGGAATTCCGTGCAATTGTTGAAGAACACATCATTTCCATAGAGTCTGGCACAGTGTCTCTTTGATGTATTGATATTTTTTAAAGGTCAGTTGCAAAGCAGTGTGCATAGCTTGCTATGGTCTGTGGGAAAACAATCATACATATTGCCAACAGCACCTCCAGAATGGAACATAAAATTGTTGACAGGGTGACCCTTCCTTCATAGAAAATCAAGTTGTCAGATCAAAAAAATTGAGAGAAGTGTCTTTCCTATGTACCTTTTATTTTTTCACTCTAGATTACCTATTCAACCACTTTTAATAAAAATGAAAAGTATGTGTACAGCATGAAATAGTCAAATAATCTTTGTGGGTTAAATTGATAATAGTGCTTGAAAAGCAAAATCCTGCAGCAAAAAATCTTAGCTATCCTTTGTAAATATCTATCTAGCATCAGATACAACTTAGCCTCTTCTCCTAGAAAGCACCACAGTACTCAAGAGGTTCTGGGATTCATTTCAGTCTCATTCCCTGGGATACAGCTGCTGAATACGGGTGACCTGGTTTCCTCTCCTAATTTGAAACTTGGCTGGTGACCAGCTAGTTGACGTAGTAAGACGCAATGTTTTCTAAATGTATTTACCCCGTGTCCCCACTACTCATTTGAACAATAGCCTGCTTCTTGAATTTGTGTCATAACTCTACAAATCTCATAACTAGGTATACTTTAATTTACTCCTTTGCACACTTCCCTTCTTTATACTTGATGTTATTAGACTTTCTGGGATCTGTGATACGTAAGTATAGACTGAGCATCCTCTTGACTTCCTCCATCAAATGTTATGATCCTGGGCATCAGCTCTTGAAGGGACTCTTCATGGTGCTGCAATTCATCTAATGAGGTTTTCTTTCAGGTAAAAGCTCCTATGGGTACTGCCACGGGGGGTATTGTTGAATTTCAGGCCATTGTCTTATGCCCATTCTACAGCATATTATCCCAGATTGGGTGCTAAAACAATTTATTACACATAGTTCTAGTGGAGGGAAGTGCAAGAGCAAGCAGCCAACATGCCTCACATCCAGTGAGAGCCCATGCCCTGATTTTCAGATGGTTATTGTTTTTCCTAATTAGTCATTTTTTGTTGTAGAAGGGGGGATGGAGAAGGAAAGAAAAAACAGTTGAAGGGAGGGGGGGGGGGGAGAGAAGAATCATGTTTATTATAGTATTTAGATTATTATTTTATACTTGGTGTTACTATACCACCCCCCCACAAAGTGTCCGTTTCCCGCGCAATTATCCCAAGGTCAAGTCCCTACCCCTTGCCTTTGCAACCTCAGTTCACTGTTCTATTGACAATATACATGTAATTATTTTGCTGTGTCATCATAGGGCATAAAGAGGATTAAAATTATCTTCCTATCACATATAAGAGCTCCACCCTCATAAGGGATCACACTCTCACCACTGGATATATCAATTAGTCAGAGAATCAAAAATGAGCCGGCAGTCTTTAAGGAGGAAACAGAAGAGACTGTATCTATTTGGTTCTCCATCATCAAAAGTCGAGTATGCATACTTCCCCATTGCTCATGGATTATTCTCAAGAATAGATCCATGAGCCAAATCAAACTGGGACACAAATCAAGTACCCATAGAGCCAAAAAGTAAAACAAAACATAGAAATTATATCAAGTACTGTCAGATCATAATACTATGAAGCTGGAAATGAGGCACAGACAGAAAGCTAGCAAACCTTGAATTTTTGGAAAAAGAAAATAGAAAGCAAAAAAAATTCCTTGGTAGGAAATGCTGATTGATATAGCCTATTTGGAAAACACTACGGGCATTTATAAAAAAAACATAGAAATTGAATTTCTGGTAATCCCACTTCTGGGAATATACCCGGGCATGGGAGGGGGCAAAAACATGCTGCAGAAGAAACATCAGTACTCCCATGTTCATTGCAGCATTATTCACAATAGCAAGAATCTGAAAACAACCCTAGTGCCCAAGAACACACAACTGGATAAAAAATACTAGCGGTACATCTACACAATGGAACACTATGTAGCCACCAGGAAAAATAAAGTCATGGAATTCTTTTTATAAATGGATAGATATGGAAAGTAGCATGGAGTTAAATGAGTCAGAAGGAGAGGGACAGGCACAGAAATGATTGCACCGAATTTTGGGATATAAAAATAGCATGAGACTAATGCTGAAGGACATTAGAAACAAGGCCAGGAGTAGTGGTTCACAGTTGGAAACCTGTCTCAAGAGCTGGAGAAGAGGGAGTTAGGATAAAGGGACAACTATGGCAAAGACAGTTGGAAATAATCACACTGGATGAGAACTGGGTGCTGAAAGTAGGTAAAGGAACAAACACTACAGCCTCTCAGTACTGTATTGCAAACCGTAATGCCCAAAAGGAAAGAGAAAGAGATAGAAGAAAAGTAGATGCCATAGAGGCAGGGGATGGGGCATAAGGGTATGGGGTAAAGGTAGGGGTGGCAGGAGGGAAACTGGGGACGTTGGTGACGTGGAACCGTACATTGGTGGAGGGATCGGGTGCTGGAGCATTGTATGACAGAAAATCAGTCATGAACAGCTTTTAACTGTGATCAATTAAAAAACTTCCTTGATGCAAATAAGAAAGAAGACACAAGCTATCAATACAAGTGGGATAGAGAAAAACCTATGCTAAAATAAAAATTTCATAATACTATAGACATTTGTCAAGAAAGAAGGGAGCAAATAAACAGTCTAACCTCACATGCCAAGAAGCCAGAAGAACAAGGGAGTCCAAAGTAAGTAGAAGGAGGAAAATAATAAAATGTGAGCAAATATCAATGATATGGAAGTGAATATATATATATATATATATTTATATTTGTCATTAAAATCAAGAGTTGGCTTTTATTATTTGTGGGTCAAAATCAACAGTGCTCAGGGTGGTCAGCCATATGCAAAGCAAGTGCCCTAATCTCTCTGTACTGTTACCCCAGCCAAATAGTTACTTTTAATTTTAAAATATTTTGGGCCACACCCATCAGTGCTCAGATCTTGCTGGGGGTATGAAGGACCGTAGGTGGTGTCAAGGATAAGATTTGGGGTAGACATATGCCCAACCTGCTGTACTATTTCTCTGGTCCCAAGAGGATTTTTTAAAAAAATATATCGGCTTCAGGGCGCGAGCAATAGCCCAGTGGGGAGAACGTTAGCCTTGACGCAGCTGGCCCATGCCGGCCCGGGTTCGATCCCTGGCATCCCATATGGTTCACCGAGCACCGCCAGGAGTAATTCCTGAGTGCAGAACCAGGAGAAACCCCGGCATCGAGTGTGACCCAAAAAGCAAAAAAAAAAAATATATATATATATATATCGGCTTCTGATTAATTGCTCATCTATCTATCTATCTATCTATCTATCTATCTATCTATCTATCTATCTATCTATCTATCTATCTATCTATCTATCTATCTATCTATCTATCTATCTATCTATCCATCTATCTATCTATCTATCTATCTATCTATCTATCTATCCATCTATCTATCTATCTATCTA
>JAJIBD010037302.1:0-15334 GCA_021461705.1 Cryptotis parvus
GTGCTCAGGAGATAATACAGGATGTCAGGGATTGAACTCTAGTTGACTGTATACAAATCAAGCACTCTACCTACTGTGCTGTCTTTCTGGCCCAGTATTAAAGAATTTGACTGCATTTGACTTTTGTTGTGACCTATTATTTCTCACACAAACTTCATTTTGACTCTGTTTCGTCTTCATTATCTCTGCCATCACCACTGCCAGACATGTTCTATATAAAAATATGAAAAAGACAAGTTTTTGGAGAGAAGCATCACTTGTATCACTTGTCTTCCCATTTATAATCGATTTGCTCGAGCGGGCACCAGTAACATCTCCATATGTCCTGTAACATGCTAGTACAGCCCAAGGACATCAGCTTGCTCTAGGAACATAAAGAGCCCTCAAACCATTCCATCAGGTCATGGGAATGAGATCTATAATTGAGAGAAGCATAAAGGAGAAAATGATTAAGGTTTTACTTTATAGTGATTGACTCTTTCCTTGAAATTAGCCTTTCTTTTATTTGATCTGCGAGTGTAGTTTGGAAACGAAGGCGTTTATTTAATCAGTTCTTCTGAGACCTCAGTTATCATTATTGATTTAGAGTTGCAGGCAGAGAAATTGAGGTGAAGTCTCTGATCTAAGGACATTATAGGAATCCTGTCGTTATTCATACCCAGTAACACTATTGCATTAGTATATTATTCCAGTAAAAGTATTTTTAGTGGATCTGTACTTTGTGTGCTCTGGGTTAATACTACTAATGGTGTAGGATAATAAAGAAAAAGCTCAGGATCAGAGTGATAGTACAGAGGGTAGGGTGCTTACTTGCTCATGGACAACCTGGGTTCAGTCCCCTGGCATGCCATATGGTCCCCTGAGCACCACTAGGAATGATCCGTTAGTGCAGATTCCACAAACAAAAAATGAAAATAAAACAACTCAAGAAAAGGAACACAAAATTAAATCATAAGTATTTAAAAATATATCTATTATAACCACTCATAATGGGGAAAACACTAATTAAATTCAAATATTTGAAAAGTAGGGCTGCATCTGATTACTAGTTGTCATCTATTTCCTGTCTGAACTTTCATGTAATTGCTTTTAATTTCCCCTAATGAACTGTGAAAATAGAGTATCAGAATGTGAAATTGGAAAAAGATCAAGCCTTTAAAAAACATCACCTTGAAATTCAGTCTCTCTAGTCATTGAGTTCAAGGACAAGATAATTAGGAATGTTTGACAACTTGGGAACAACAAGGGTTCATATGGATATAGAGGCTGACTACCCCACTCAGGGAATCCCCAGAGAATCATGATCCACTTTCCACAATTAGGTTTAAGATGTACATCATATGAAAGGTTTTCATCAAATTAAAATGTTTTGTGTTCTTCTTAGGAACTATCAAGTACACAATATAGGTAAGGGGTAGAGGGACTCTGTATACAGGGTTCAACTAAATCCTGGTCAGAACAGAGGTGCAGAGAGCAATGCATTTCTGGCCCTCATCATCCTGATAATGAAAGCACCTGTTCTAATATTAACATTTTTACAAGAGGGCCTTGAGCCTTCCACTGCACAGTAGAAAAGTATTAACATCACTTGTCTTGTGGAGCAGCAGCTACTCCAGGATTACCTCAACAAATGCTGACAAGCACATTCTGAGCAGGCCCCCATTCCTCTATTTCTGCTGCCTGCTAAGGTCAGTACTAAGGCACACATCTCTGTGTGTACCAAGTGAACTTCTACTTAATTCTTCTGACTTCTTTAATTCTTTTATCAACCTGGGTTGATAAAAAGTAACTTTTTTATTATGGGTTTATTATGGGTTGATAAAAGTAACATTTCTAATAAAAGTAACATTTCTAATGCTTTGCATGGAGAACCTTACTCATTCTGACCACTTTATTCATATTCTCAAGATCTTTTCCCCTTTCCTTAAAGGAGTAAACCCTCAGCATCACCAGGTATGGCTGAAAATAAAAAATGAATTAACTAAAAAAATGAAATCAAAATAATTTAAAAATGTATGCACCCCATTGCATAAAATTGAGGTATCTTAGCCACAGCAACACTACTTTATGCTAATGGTCAGTTGTTTGAATCTAAACTCCACATAACTGTTGGCGTACCTTAGTTCTCAGTCCTGGGTTTTGTACTGCAAATGAAAGGACTGAGTTGGGAGCAGGGAGGGTCCCCAGTCAGTACTTCCTTACAGACAGGATTCCAACACCACCAGCCCCCATCAGTAGTGCAGCTGGTTCCCCCACAAATGCCCCTCAGGTGGAGCCAGCCTAAATGACAGGCTGATTAGGTTCCCCCTCTGGCCCCAAACCCCGGTGGATGTGGATGGCTCACTGAGGAGGGCCTCCTGGTGGTTTCTGGTTGAAGGACCCTGGGTTGAAAGCTCCCTGGGACTAACAGGGCCTGACTCCCTGGGACTTGCCCAATGCAGGAAGAGCAGACCCTGGGGGAAGGGACATTCTCTTTCTGTATGTTCTAGACAACACACTGGGGTTCCACCCTCATCCTGGGCCTCGTCTATAATTCCAGGAGCTGGGGAGAAGCCCCCTGGAGGTTTTTTTTCCAGTAAGGGGAAGCTTTCTCTCTCTCTTTGCTTCTGGATTAAGGGAATTTGCCTCTTGCCTTTTCACTTTGTATCACTTCTCTTCCTGTTATTCATTGATTTGCTTGAGTGGGCACCAGTAACATCTCCATACATCCTGTCACATGCTAGTTTAGCCCAAGGGTATCTGCTCGTTCCAGGAACATGAAGTGCCTCAAAGCATTCATTCAGGTCTTGGGAATGAGGTCACTAATTGTTACTGGGTTTTGGCATATCAAATACCACATGGGTAGCTTACCAGACTCTGCCATGCGGGTGGGATACTCTTGTAGTAGCCTCATCTCATGTATTTATTGATGAACCTGTGCGGCCACTTTGCAGCCACACGAGAAGGAAAAGACCAGCTTTTCTGCTGAGTGAAGCTCTGACGAGTTGAGTAGTCTGGATGTTGATAAATGGCAGCCCTCATGGTGTGGGGTTCCTCTTGCTTTTGAGAGACTCTGCTGGGATTGCAGGTCAGGGCTATAGAACCCTCCTATCCTCCCCAGAGCCTATGATCAGCTGGGCACAGGGAGAGCCAGTAGCACTCTGCCCCGTGGATTAGGCATACCTGGGCTTGAAATAGACGGCTGTAAGGTGGGGCTCTGTCGAGCAGGGCTCTTACCTTTTGTAAAGTATATATCTCTAACAGACTTGATTTGAGTATATAGTGTGTGTTTGGAGTTAGGTGGAGTTCAGAGTGAGTGGAGATAGATTAAAGCCTTAGATTTTCTAGAACTGGTAGTCTTGTTCCTTTGTCTCTTGGTTGGGGGAAATGGTCATGGGTCCTGAATGTGGCCAGGGAAACTGCTGAACCCCAATGAGGGCCCCACTGAGCACCCAACAATGACCGTTACCAGTGTCTTTAAAGATTGGTTCCTTCTCCGGAGATGGGTGGTTTCCACGGTTCTTCAAATGGAAGAGCTTGATCAGAATGAATCCCTGATGCTCTCCAAAGTTTTGCAGGTTGAGTATGGTTATCCTCAAGAAGAATGGTGACCACAGATCTTTCGACTCTCTGCTATGTCTCTGAAGATAACCAGATCACAGAGTGGCTTGTGGTTCTTGCAGCAGTAGGTGTTACTATTGGGATGAATTTGGAGGATAGGTACTGTTGATGGTCTTTCAGGAGTCAGCCTATAAAAAGGATAAGCCGGGTTCTTTTCCTGGCTCATTCCCTCTCCCCGTTAGTTTTCTCAGGGTGATAGGAGTTAGGGACACTACTTTGGCCTCTCAAAATAACAGCCATGGGTTCACCTGGGATGGTGAAGGCATAAGGTATGAGTATAAGGCAGTTGCCTCAAAGTGTTCATTCTTTACCATGGAAAATAGTACTTTGATCCCCCAAAATTCTTCTTGAAGTTTCTTCCCTTTGGGAAAAACATGTGATTGTCTTTGTGATGCAGTCTGGTCCCAGTACAAGTTAAAATGATCAGGATTTCTGGCCCTGATATTGAACTCCTAATTTTTAACACCATTCTACAGTTGTTGTTAAACCCGTGGTTATCTGAGATCATCTCTATTCAGGTCTTTTGACCCTCCAACAACAAATATCTTTAAGAAAATTGCTATATGTACCTCATAAACTTTTTATAACAAATTTGTTATCCTAGATTATCTTTGTGATCTAGAAGTCCCCCAAATGTTTTATTATCCTTTTCTACCAGAACATCCAGCTTCTTCCCTTCTTTTAGCTGCTTTCTTTTCTTCTTGGCTCTCCCCCAACTTTAGCTATATTAGGAATTTGAAGGCATAAACCTAACCTTTGATCCAATGTGGAAACCACTCATATTGTGCTAATGACTTATAGTTTGAAGGAGGAGAATTATAACTGGGCTTTGGCTCAAAGATACTAATGATTTAATATTAAACAACCTTGGGAATATCAAGTAATAGCAGATTCAGTTTCAATAATGATCCCAGCTGGGATTATCAGATCAAGTTCGGTGACAGATAAGGGACAATCTAATTACATTCCTTATAGAGAAAACTAAAAATGTGGATCATTAGTCCTGTCAATTATGAAAAAATGATGGAAAAAACATGGGTCCCTGAAGAGATTCCAGCTCAAGCTATGAGCAAATGTGTCAAAACCCATCCTCAATGATTCTTTTTTTAAAATTTTTTATTTTTACAATTACAAAGATATACAATTAAAAAGTTCATATTTGGGTTTTGGTCATACAGTGTTCCAGCACCCATCCTGCCATGAGTGCCCATCTCCCACCACCAACGTCCCCAGTTCCCTCCCCCATCCCCCAGCCCGCCTCCATGGCAGGTTCTTTTATTTCTTTTCCCTTTCTCTCTCTTTCTTCTTTTCCATCCCCTCCAGACTATGGATTACAGAACAGACATTAAAGGGTTGTCATGTGTATCTTTTTGCTTCTATTTAATGCTCAGTTCTAGGTTGGCATTAGTACCCTCGACAATTGTTAGCACACTGTTCCGTTTTCTGTTCTACCTAGCCTCTGACTCCACACATTTGTGATAATTTCCACCTTTGACAAGACCTCCTGATATATGTTTCACTTGACCTTGGCTATTAGTATCATAATATGTACATATATATTTATGTTATGCAGATAAATGCAGTCATTCTGTATCTGTCTCTCTCCTTCTGGCTAATCTTCGCTCAACATAATCTTCTCCATGTCCATCCATTTATAGGCAAATTTTATAACTTCATTTTTTCCTAACAGCTGCATAGTATTCCATTGTGTAGATGTACGAAAGCTTCTTTATCCAGTCATCGATTTTCGGGCACTCTGGTTGCTTCCAGATTCTGGGCTATTGTGAATAATGCTGCTATGAACATAAAAGTAGGGATGGTGCTTCCGCTGCGTATTTTTGGTTTCCCAGAGTAGATTCCCAGGAGTGGTATGGCTGGGTCAAAATGGGAGTTCAATTTCTAGTCTTTGGAGGAATGTCCATATTGTTTTCCAGAAAGGCTGTACCAGCCGGCATTCCCACCAACATTGATTCTTAAGTTATAAGACATGTGGTATTGCTGTTTGGGTTTTTTAGCTAGTAGTATCAAGTTCCCAAACACTCTAACTCCAGACCCTTATTTCCTACGCAGATAAGTGCCTCTCTCCACCCAGTGTTTTTCACTTCTAGTTATATAGGATTTTTTTTAAATATACTTACAGTAAAATTTGCAGTATTAGGTTCAGAGAGATTGAATAATGGGTTGGGCATTTGCTTTGCATCAATCAATACGTGTTTGATCTCTGGAACCCTCTACTGAGTTCCGATCTCCTCCCAAAAAAGACCCCAGAGTGCAGATTTAGGTGGAAGCCCAGAGCATATCAGGGTGTGCCCCCACCAGAAAAAACTTGCTAAAGCAGTTATGTGTTATCCTATAGTTGTACCTTTAGGTAATATCATATCAGGTAGCATTTAGGCAGGATTTAGGGAGATTAACAGTTGTGAATTTACATAATTAAATAGATTTTGTGTATACAACTACCTATATGCTTTAGCAAAACCCACTTTTGATGGGGGGCACAATGCTAATGATACTATAATGAATTATATAGTATCAATGATTCTATAGTATAGTATGAATGATACTAGAATGAGTTTTTAATGAGAGGGTCAACTAAGAATCAGTTTGTCCTACCTGAGCATGCCTGGACTTAAAAATACCATGTTTCTCTTCATCTTTCATTCCTACCAGGCCCTTTTCCAGCACAAACACTGCTTTAACTGGGGCCTATTGGTATTTCCATCTCCTTCTCCCTCACCTGCCAGGTTCCCTTTTTACAGTCTGTTCTAAAACTAGGCCTTTCCTAACTACTATAACAGTAGGAGCAGCTAATACTCCCAAATAATCTCAATGGACTTTAGCTTATAAATTCATTTTATCAGTCCAATGCCCTGGGGCTACTTTTTTGTGTTTGCACTGAGAAATCATGCTAGTTTTGTTCTGGGGACCATAGGGGATGCCAGGAATTAGACCCCCTGTCTGCCACCTAGAAAACAAGTGCCTTACCTACTATATTAAATTTCCAAACCCTCTAACTTATTTTTAAAAACAAAAATTTTACAATTTACAGGTGGAATTCTCTTTCTGGAATGATTCAGGAATCAAGAGGCAAGTTAGTTTTTTTTTTCATCTAGCAAGTGAAAAGGTCATGTAGGAATCATACTGAATGAAATGTTTACATAAAAAAGAAAGAAGGCAAGAAAAATTATTCCAAAAGAAAGGGTTAGTCATTAACTGTTCATTAACCAAAAATAAAGTCATTTTGGTCTTATCACGAATTTAACCTCACTGGTGATTATTTAGAAACTCCAGATTTATAGGCCTAAGATCATGCTTTTGGGAAAGATTAAAATTGCATTTACACTCCAACTAGCTCCCACCTTCAGGAATAGCTCCATTTAGGGCCCGCATTTTCTAGTCTTAACAGTCCCCTATGGATCAGACCCTTAGGCTCACTGAGAGATTTTATTTTTAGGTATCTGGTCACTCCTCAGCTACCACTTCCCACAGTTTCTGTTGGTCTCCTGTGTTGTGTCCACAAGGCACTTATTTAGACCATGACTTTACTTTCTTTAAGATTTTTATTTCTGCTCCTCTGACTCCCCCAGTTTGTTAGATCTTTTGATTGATGATAAGCTTCTGCAAACATGCATGCAAAGCTCATGGTGCTCCAGGAGTATTATTATAATAGAATAATTTTTATTCTTTAGAGTGTATTTTGCACTTCTATTCATAATAGTGCTGGAATCTGGAAACAGCCTGAGTGCCCGAGAACAGGTGACTAGATAAAGAAACTATGGAACATCTACACAATGGAATAGTATGCAGCTCTTAAGAAAAATGAAATTTGCCTATAAATAGATAGACATGGAGAGTATCATGATGAGAGAAATGATTCAGAAGGAAAAGGACAGATACAAAATGACTGCATTCATTTTTGTGACTCAAAAAATAATATGAGACTATTATCTGAGGCCAGATAAAACAAGGATCAGGAGGGCTTGTCAATGGTTGGAATCTACCACAAATGTGTTGGAGGGCAAAAGGGTAGGTAAAATAGAGAAGGGACCAGTTTGCCAATAATAGTTGGAAATGGTGACACTAGATTAGTATTGAGTTTTGAAAGTAGGTAAAGGAATATACATGATAACCCCTCAGTGTCTGTATTGCAGAGAAAGAGAGAGAGAGAGAGAGAGAGAGAGACTGATATAGAGGCAGATTGAGGGGAGGTGGGGTGGTAAGGAAACAACTGGGACCTCTATCAGCAACAATAAGTCATATTCAAAACATTAAAAAGGCCCCTTTTTGTAGAAGTAGGGGTGTGGAGGATATGGTTATGGGAGTGAGTATGGGGAGTATTGGAGGGAAGTGGACAGTGGTGAAGCTCGTTGCTGACACTGTGTGCCTGAAACCCAGTCATGAGTAACTGTAATTTCACAGTGAGTAAATAAAAATAAATACATTTTAAAATACCATTTATTAAACCCAAGTGACAAAGGAACAGAGGACTGGCTAAAGAAACTGTGGTTCATCTACACTGTGGAATACTATGCGGCTGTCAGAAAAGATGAAATTATGAAATTTACCTGCAAATGGATGGACATGGAGACTATCATGCTGGAGTGAAATTAGTCAGAAGGAAAAGGGCAGATATAGAATGACTGCATTCATTAATACGACATAAATAGATGCCAGTGTTTTACTAATTGTGGGAAATGGTAATGGCAAATTAAAACTCACCATTGAATATACACAAAGAGGCTTAAGTGATAAACTCTAAATATCTGCAGGGCTAGCACAATGTGTAAAATAAGAGGGAGAGAGATGCAGAGACAGAGAGACAGAGAGAGAAAGAGAGGAAACTGGGGTACCTCCTATTAAGGCAGCATGGGGTGGGCAGGAGGGGGGGAGGTACATTGGTGGTGGAAATGGGGCACTGGTGGAGGGATGGGTGCTGGTATACTGTATTACCAAGAACCAATTATGAACACCTTTGCAACTGTATGTTTCACGGTGGTATAATAAAAACATTAAAAAAAACAAAAAAACAAAGTGACAAAGGATTTCATAAACAAATATTAAGGTTTACATCATTGCAAAATGAACTTAATGCTTTAAAATGGCATGAGACATATAAAATTGTTTTGATAACAGTTTTTGCTTTCTAGGCAAAAATCTTCAAAGGAATATAGCTTATACCACTTTTTGCATTCATATTTTGCCTGGTTCCTTTAAATAACCAGATTCCTCCTTTGAACAAATATTTTTCCTTCACAAATATCTCTCCACTAATTATATGCTCTTAGTAAAATAGACACACACATAAATATCTTTTTTCTTTGTATTTGAAAATGTTTCCATTGTTATTTCTGGATATAATGGAGTCTGTACCAATAACTCTCCTTTGAACGTATTTTTCTATTTTTAACAAAGTGCTCCAGCTTTCTCAAGCCCTTATTTGAATAATTCTGAAATGCAGATGATAAACTGTTACCCTAGTGCAATTAACACTTGCATTTAAGGCCTTCCATTGTTGTATAGTTATCAAAGATATTTATTAAATCCAGGGAATACATTTTGAAAGTATAATTATTTTCTTTGGTGACATATTCAACAGAAAAATTAAACATATATACATAGCAAAAAATAAAGACTTTTTTAAAAAATGACCTTTCGAGCTGGAGCCGATAGTCCAGCGAGTAGGGTGTTTGCCTTGCATGCGGCCGGCCCATGCCTGCCCAGGTTCGATCCCTGGCATCCCATATGGTCCCCCGAGCACCGCGAGGAGTAATTCCCTGAGCGAAGAGCCAGGAGTAACCCCCTGAGCATTGCCGGTGTGACCAAAAAAGCAAAAAAAAAAAAAAAAAAAAAGACCTTTCATTGCAACCCAGATTCAGATCTGAGGTTTTAGAATTACTTGTCTTCCAACCTATTATTATTTTCAAGCTTCCTAAAAGAAACCCTTTTCCAGAACCAGAACCAGAATTACCAGACCACTGGCAGAGAATTTTGTTAATGATCCAAGTCCTAAAATGGAAACTATGCAAATCTCAGAATTTCAGTTTATACTGAGTAACCTGGAAATCAATACCATCTCTAGCCAGTGCGGAAGTTACTTGCCATTTTTTGAAGGGACAAACTGCAGCATAATATGTCCCTCCCATAATCTGGCACTCCCATAACCTGGCCCTCCCCTAATCTAGCCCTCCCACAATCTGGCCTTCTCATAATCTGACCCTTCCATAATTTTTCCCTCCCATAAACTGCCCCTCCCATAATCTAGCCCCCCCATAATCTGACCCTCCCATAATCTGACGCTCCCATAATCTGTCCCTCCCACAATCTGTGCCTCCCATAATCTGTCCCTCCCATAATCCAGCCCTCCTTCACCAAAGCCAAAGACAGAACCAAGGCAACCACCCAACACCAGATTTTCCAGTTTGATGCTACTTTCCAATTCCCTTACTTCCAAAGCTCCAGAACCCCTTGAAATCTATACATTTTTCTATCAGTAATTCAAAGAGAAAATAGTTTGAGACACCAGCTTTTCCATTTTCATTACTCACTGCTCTTCAATACTAATTATTATTTAATCTGTAAAACTTTTGGGGGAGGTGGAGTGTGTTGGGACATGTTTGATGGTGCTGAGGGCTTACTCCTGGCCCTGCACTCAGGGAACATTCCTGGCAAGCTCCAGAGACCATATGGGTGATGAGGCATGATTGAACCCTGGTCTGCCATGTGCAAGGCAGGCAACCTAGCACTCCCAAATTTAGCCAATCTTCTTTAGTAATGAATTGACCGTAATAGTTTCCAGACAACTCAACTGTTACAGAGAGGCAAATAAAGCTGAAACGCATTGTTACAGAAGCAGATTTATTTTCCTTAGAGGCCTCTCAAATGTGGCCCTTGAAGCCCTCCCTCTTATGAAACCGTCATTCTGGAAAGCAAACAGTCCCTTTCACAGGAACTTTCATCTTCCCAAAAAGTTGGTACACATTGGAATCTGGTTCTTTGCCTCTAAAGTAGGTCAATGAATGCTATGTCTGACATTTGGGGGCAGGGGGTGCTATGAGCAGAGTCGCCACAGTTCTCAGATCTCAGAAGACTATTTCCAATAGCTAATTTATCTTTTAGAACCTTATATTTCACGGAACCATCAAAATTTTTCTTCCACCAAGAACCAAAATCTGGGTTGAAGCACTTGTACACATGTACATTGTATGCAGCCCACCTGGGTTCAATCTCAGGTAAGTGCTATCAGCAGTGATTGCTGAACACAGAGCCAGGAATCATCCCTGAGCACTGCTGGTTGCGGATCCACTCACTCACCCACCCCACTCCCAACACACACAGAAGAACCCAAATCTCCTATTTCTGCAGTCATTGTTCCTTTACTTAACTAAAAGCAAGTGCAGTCACATGGAAAGAAAACTGCTTTCCGATGAGGACTATCTAGACTGTATTTTGGTGCAAGCTATGTAACATTCTGCAAATCCCTCTAACCCTAGCTTTTTATCAATGAAACAAGAAAATTTAGAAAATGATATCTAATAGGGTGGAGATATAAATAAGAGAGTTTAATGGTTATGACAGTATCTTGAAAATGAGAATTGAACCTATTGGACCATTTTTTTTTTGCTTTTCGGGTCACACCTGGTGATGCTCAGGGGTTACTCCTGGCTCTGCACTCAGGAGTCACTCCTGGCGGTGCTCGGGGGACCATATGGGATGCCGGGGATCGAACCCGGGCCGGCATGGGCAGGCTGCGTGCAAGGCAAACGCCCTACCGCTGGGCTATCGCTCTGGCCCCATATTGGACCATTTTTAAAAACATTATTAAACCAATTAAACATTTTGCATGTACCAAATAAATAAACATAAAAGCATCTAATAATACAATACATTGATGAGGATAGGTGAGATAGTAATTTCCTTACATTTCCAGTGTCAATGTAAATTGTTATGATTTTCCAAAGAATATTTGGCAAGATGATTTCAAATACAAAAATATATCCTTTAACTTAGCAAACCTGTTCAGAACATTATTAGAGGCCTTTATATATGTGTGAAATGACTGCATATGTACACTTACATACAGAAATAGTTGTAAGTACATGTATACATAATACATGACTATATTTGCAACATTATTTATAATAGAAAATATTGGAAACCCTTTACATAACTATCCAAAGAAGCTGAGCTAAATAAATCATAGTTCAGTGACATAATGGAATTCCGTGCAATTGTTGAAGAACACATCATTTCCATAGAGTCTCGGCACAGTGTCTCTTTGATGTATTGATATTTTTTAAAGGTCAGTTGCAAAGCAGTGTGCATAGCTTGCTATGGTCTGTGGGAAAACAATCATACATATTGCCAACAGCACCTCCAGAATGGAACATAAAATTGTTGACAGGGTGACCCTTCCTTCATAGAAAATCAAGTTGTCAGATCAAAAAAATTGAGAGAAGTGTCTTTCCTATGTACCTTTTATTTTTTTCACTCCAGATTACCTATTCAACCACTTTTAATAAAAATGAAAAGTATGTGTACAGTATGAAATAGTCAGTCAAATAATCTTTTGTGGGTTAAATTGATAATAGTGCTTGAAAAGCAAAATCCTGCAGCAAAAAAATCTTAGCTATCTTTTGTAAATATCTGTCTAGCATCAGATACAACTTAGCCTCTTCTCCTAGAAAGCACCACAGTACTCAAGAGGTTCTTGGGATTCATTTCAGTCTCATTCCCTGGGATACAGCTGCTGAATACGGGTGACCTGGTTTCCTCTCCTAATTTGAAACTTGGCTGGTGACCAGCTAGTTGACGTAGTAAGACGCAATGTTTTCTAAATGTATTTACCCCGTGTCCCCACTACTCATTTGGAACAATAGCCTGCTTCTTGAATTTGTGTCATAACTCTACAAATCTCATAACTAGGTATACTTTAATTTACTCCTTTGCACACTTCCCTTCTTTATACTTGATGTTATTAGACTTTCTGGGATCTGTGATACGTATGTATAGACTCAGCATCCTCTTGACTTCCCTCCATCAAATGTTATAATCCTGGGCATCAGCTCTTGAAGGGACTCTTCATGGTGCTGCAATCCATCTAATGAGGTTTTCTTTCAAGTAAAGTTCCTGTGGGTACTGCCACGGGGGTGTTGTTGAATTTCAGGCCATTGTCTTAGCCCATTCTACAGCATATTATCCCAGATTGGGTACTTAAACAATTTATTACACATAGTTCTTGTGAAGGGTAGTGCAAGGAGCAGGCAGCCAACATGCCTCACATCCAGTGAGAGCCCATGCCCTGATTTTCAGATGGCTATTGTTTTTCCTAATTAGTCATTTTTGTTGCAGTATCATGTTTATTATAGTATTTAGATTATTATTTTATACTTGGTGTTACTATACCACCCCCACAAAGTGTCCGTTCCCCCGCACAATTATCCCAAGGTCAAGTCCCTACCCCCTTGCCTTTGCAACCTCAGTTCACTGTTCTATTGACAATATACATGTAGTTATTTTTGCTGTGTCATCATAGGGCATAAAGAGGATTAAAATTATCTTCCTATCACATATAAGAGCTCCACCCTCATAAGGGATCACACTCTCACCACTGGATATATCAATTAGTCAGAGAATCAAAAATGAGTTGGCAGTCTTTAAGGAGAGAAACAGAAGAGACTGTATCTATTTGGTTCTCCATCATCAAAAGTCGAGTATGCATATTTCCTCATTGCTCATGGATTATTCTCAAGAATAGATCCATGAGCCAAATCAAACTGGGACACAAATCAAGTACCCATAGAGCCAAAAAGTAAAACAAAACATAGAAATTATATCAAGTACTGTCAGATCATAATACTATGAAGCTGGAAATGAAGCACAGACAGAAAGCTAGCAAACCTTGAATTTTGGAAAAAAGAAAATAGAAAGCAAAAAAATTCCTTGGTAGGAAATGCTGATTGATACAGCCTATTTGGGAAAACACTACGGGCATTTATCAAAAAAAAAACATAGAAATTGAATTTCTGGTAATCCCACTTCTGGGAATATACCCCCGGGCATGGAGGGGGCAAAAACATGCTGCAGAAGAAACATCAATACTCCCATGTTCATTGCAGCATTATTCATAATAGCAAGAATCTGAAAAACAACCCAAGTGCCCAAGAACACACAACTGGATAAAAAATACTAGCGGTACATCTACACAATGGAACACTATGTAGCCACCAGGAAAAAATAAAGTCATGGAATTCTTTATAAATGGATAGATATGGAAAGTAGCATGGAGTTAAATGAGTCAGAAGGAGAGGGACAGGCACAGAAATGATTGCACCGAATTTTGGGATATAGGAATAGTATGAGACTAATGCTGAAGGATTAGTCTCATACTATTAGAAACAAGGCCAGGAGTACTGGTTCACAGTTGGAAACCTGTCTCAAGAGCTGGAGAAGAGGGCAGTTAGGAATAAAGGGACAATCTATGGCAAAGACAGTTAGAAATGATCACACTGGATGAGAACTGGGTGCTGAAAGTAGGTAAAGGAACAAACACTACAGCCTCTCAGTACTGTATTGCAAACCGTAATGCCCAAAAAGGAAAGAGAAAGAGATAGAAGAAAAGTAGATGCCATAGGAGGCAGGGGATGAGGTGTAAGAGTATGGGGTAAAGGTAGGGGGTGGCAGGAGGGAAACTGGGGGACGTTGCTGATGTGGAACCGTACATTGGTGGAGGGATCGGTGCTGGAGCATTGTATGACAGAAAATCAGTCATGAACAGCTTTTAACTGTGATCAATTAAAAACTTCCTTGATGCAAATAAGAAAAGAAGACACAAGCTATCAATACAAGTGGGATAGAGAAACCCCATGCTAAAAAAAAAATTTCATAATACTATAGTAATTTGTCAAGAAAGAAGGGAGCAAATAAACAATCTAACCTCACATGCCAAGAAGCCAGAAGAACAAGGGAGTCCAAAGTAAGTAGAAGGAGGAAAAATAATAAAATGTGAGCAAATATCAATGATATGGAAGTGAATATATATATATATATATAGTCATTAAAATCAAGAGTTGGCTTTTATTATTTGTGGGTCAAAAATCAACAGTGCTCAGGGGTGGTCAGCCATATGCAAAGCAAGTGCCCTAATCTCTCTGTACTGTTACCCCAGCCAAAGAGTTACTTTTTACTTTTTAAATATTTTGGGCCACACCCATCAGTGCTCGATGATCTTGCTGGGGGCATGAAGGACCGTAGGTGGTGTCAAGGATAAGATTTGGGGGTAGACATATGCCCAACCTGCTGTACTATTTCTCTGGTCCCAAGAGGATTTTTTTAAAAAATATATTGGCTTCAGGGCCGGAGCAATAGCCCAGTGGGGAGGACGTTAGCCTTGCACACAGCTGGCCCATGCCGGCCCGGGTTCGATCCCTGGCATCCCATATGGTCCACCGAGCACCGCCAGGAGTAATTCCTGAGTGCAGAACCAGGAGAAACCCCTGAGCATTGCCGAAGTGTGACCCAAAAAAGCAAAAAAAAAAAATATATATATATATATCGGCTTCTGATTAATTGCTCATCTATCTATCTATCTATCTATCTATCTATCTATCTATCTATCTATCTATCTATCTATCTATCTATCTATCTATCTATCTATCTATCTATCTATCTATCTATCTATCTATCTATCTATCTATATCTATCTATCTATCTATCTATCTATCTATCTATCTATCTA
>JAJIBD010037304.1:0-10146 GCA_021461705.1 Cryptotis parvus
CCCTGAATGGCCAGCTGAGCACCAACCCACAACCACAAACAAGCTTATGAGTCTGTTTTTCAGGACTGGACCCTCAGAGTCAGATGTCTCTTTAGGGACCTTTCTGCAGAAACCCTTTGAGCTTTTCTAGAGGCCAGCATGGCACACAGGGGGGAGCGATGCCCGCATTCAACAGGCATACAAGGAAGACAAACTGATAGCCCATTCACTCGCAATAAAGTCAAATCAGAAAATAAAGCAAACATGGAAAATGAAGTGACGAAAAGCTCCTGAAGAAAATATATAACCACTTTTTGCATTACAGGAATCGGACCCACAACCTGAGACAGGTGAGGCATGCATTGTACTACTGGGCTGGGTCCCAGCCCAAAAGTCATTCTGCACTGCAATCTCGGAAGGGAGACACAAAACACAGGAACATAAATGTGTCCATAAAAAATAAACATCACGAATTTCCTCAGGGCCTAAAAACACTTCCAGGAAAAAACAAAGGACAAAAGACAAACTACAACTGAGAACTATTATGAACAAAACAGATGGCGCAAGCTAATTGACTCAACATTTAAATAAGCCTATGAACCAAAAAGAAATAGCAGAGAAAAATGGACAAAGGCTAGTATGACAAGGGAGCTCACAGAAAAAAAAAAAGACATACACACTCACACACACACTCACACACACACAAATGACTTAGACACACTAACATGTTTAATAACAGTGACAGTGAGGTGCTGGGAATGGACTGCCCACACTAAGTGGATATTAAAGTTAAACTGAGGAGCTGAGCTATAGTACAGGGGGAGGGTGTTCTCTTTGCATGCAGCCGACATGGGTTTGATCCCCGGCATCCCATAGAGTCCCCTGAGCACCACCCAGTAGTAATTCCTGAGTGCAGAGTCAGGCGTAACCCTGAGTATCACCAAGTGTGAGCAAAAAGCAAAAAAAAAAAAAAAGGTTAAACTGAGATAATGTATTTCATTTTCTAGATATGCCCTGCTTTAAAATTTGGCACTGCACTGCTGCAAAGGCTTCATGTCCGCCTCTGGTTGCTAGAGTGTCCACTAACTTATCTCTTTAGGGAACCATTTTCATATGTTCAATGGACTGAATGCACATGACTTCCATGCACAAATTTCAATTCTAAGAACCAAATCAACAGACATATTTATATGTGTGTTCAAAGATGTACATAGAAAACATGGACTGCGGCATGTTTTTATTTATTACTTTTTGATGGTGGTGGTGGTTTTCAGGTCTTATACCTGGCTCTGTGCTCATGGATCACTGCTGGCAGGCTCAGGGGATGATATAAGATGCTGGTCTGGAGCCCGGGTCAGCTGCTTGCAAGGCAGGTGCCTCACTTGCTGAACTATCTTTCTAGCCCCTAGAGCATGTTTTTAAAGTTCAAGTCTGGAACAACCTGAATGTCCCATCATGGAACAGATAAATCCTGGAACAGTGACACAATGGTCATTGGCATGTTGGAACATTTGTATATTGCACAGCTTTTAAGAATGGATGGATAGATGGGAATATACTCTGGGAAGCCAAAAACACACAGCAGAAATACCATCTGCACTTTTATTTTCGTAGCAGTACTATTCACAATAGCCAGAATCTGGAAACAACCAGAGTGCCTGGGGAACAGATGACTAGATAAAGAAACTGTGGTACATCTACAAAATGGAAAACAAACGCAGCTATTAGGAAAAAATGAAGTTATGAAATTTGCCCTAAAAAAAAAAAAAGAAATTTGCCTATAAATGGATGGACATAGAGAGGATCAATACAATGCAGCTATTAGGAAAACAAAGTTATGAAATTTGCCTATAAATGGATGGCCATGTAGAGGAACATGTTGAGTGAAATTAGCCAGAAAAAAGGACAGATAAAGAATGACTGCATTTATCTATTTGTGGGATATATATACATATATTGTATATATATATATATACAATATATACATATATAATATATACACATATTGTATATATACATATATAATATATGTATGCACATATATGTATATATACTATATATGTATATGTACAATATATGTATATATATCTCATACGATACCAATATTCAAGACCAGGCAAAACATGGATTAGGAGGTCCTGTAAATAGGTGGAATCAACTACAAATGTGTGGGTGTCAGAGGTTAGGTAAGACAGAGAAGGGAACAGTGTGCTAATAATCACTGGAAATGATAATACCAGCCTAGAACTGAGCACTGAATAAAGGCAAGGGGAGATACATGATAACTTCTAAATGTATGTACTGCAAACCACAATGTGTAAGAGAAGGAAGAGAGAGTAAGAGAGGGAGAGAGAGGAAAGAGAGAGAGAGAGAAAAAAGAGACAAAGAGGGGCCGGAGAGATAGCACAGTGGATAGGGCATTTGCCTTGCATGCTTCCAACCTGGATTCGATCCCTGGCATCCCATACGGTCCCAAGTTTCACCAGGAGTAATTCCTGAGTGCAGAAACAGGAGTAACCCCTGAATATCACTAGGTGTGACCCAAAAAAGCAGAAAAAAAAAGAAAAAAAGAAGAAAAGAAAAGAGATAAAGAGCCTGCCACGGAAGCAGGCTGGGGAGGGGGAGGGAATTGGGGACATTGGTGGTGGTAAATGGGGACCAGCGGAGGGATGGGTCCTGGAACACTGAATGACTGAAACCCAAACATGAACATCTTTGTAATTATATATCTCATGATGGTATAATAAAAATTTTTTTTTTTGCTTTTTGGGTCACACCCAGCAATGCTCAGGGGTCACTCCTGGCTCTGCACTCAGGAATCACTCCTGGCGGTGCTCGGGGACCATATGGGACGCCGGGGATCAAACCCAGGCTGGCACAGGCCGGCCGCGTGCAAGGCAAACGCCCTACCCGCTGGGCTATCGCTCCGGCCCAAATAAAATATTTAAAAAAAAAGAATGAATGGATAGGTGCCAACAGGATTTTCTGTTAGATCTTCAACAGGGAGAACAATCAAAAAGAATAGTTTGTAGTATTCTTTTCCTTTTTTGCTTTTTGGGTCACACCTAGTGATGCTCAGGGGTTACTGCTGGCTCTTTGCTCAGAAATTACTCCTGTAGGAGCTTGAGGGACAACATGGGATGCCGGGATTGAACCCGGGTCGG
Organism: Cryptotis parvus; assembly: GCA_021461705.1. NCBI lineage: Eukaryota > Metazoa > Chordata > Mammalia > Eulipotyphla > Soricidae > Cryptotis > Cryptotis parvus. Next base: position 3,144 of record JAJIBD010037304.1, read on the forward strand.
CTGTGTGCAAGATAAATGCCCTACCAGCTGTGCTTTCACCCGCCCCTGGAGTTTTCTATTTATTTTTTTTATTTTTATTTTTTTGCTTTTGGGTCACACCCGGCAATGCTCAGGGGTTACTCCTGGCTCTGCACTCAGGAATTACTCCTGGTGGTGCTCAGGGGATCATATGGGATGCAGGGGATCGAACCCGGGCCGGCATGAGCCAGCCACGTGCAAGGCAAATGCCCTATCTGCTGGACTATCACTCTGGCCCCTGTAGTTTTCTATTTAAAACTGTGTCCAGAGAAACTGCCTCTACGACCAGATCAACAGAGCAAAACCAGTTCGAGCCCACTAAAATAGTGAAACATTGATGTCTTTTAATGCACTGCATTCCACGAAGAGCAGGAGGGTTTGTTGGGGAGGGAGATATGGAGAGGGAAAGGGATGACATACAGAGCCCGCCAGGTGGTTGGGGGTGTGGGAGGGGGAGGGAGGTGGGGACATTGGTGATGGGAGATGGGTTTGGGTGGAGGGTGCGTGTTGGAACACTGTAAAACCAAAGCTCTACATGAGCATCTTTCAATAAAAAAAGGTGGGAATCTACCACAAACATGTGGGAATCAGAGGTTAGGAAAGACAGAGAAGGGAACAGTGTGCTAATATTTGTCAAAAGTGATAATGCCAGCCTAGAACTGAGCATTGAATATAGGAGAAAAGATATACATGATAATCTCTAAATGTATGTGTTGCAATCCACAATGTGTAAGAGAAGAGAGAAAGAGAGAGAGAGAGAGAGAAGAGATAAAGAACTTGCCATGGAGGCGGGCTAGGGAGGGGGAGGGGAAGTGGGGACATTGGTTGTGGGAGATGGGCACTGGTGGAGGGATGGGTGCTGGAACACTGTATGACGGAAACCCAAACATGAACATTTTTGTAATTGTATATCACATGGTGGTGTAATAAAATATTAAAAAGAAAACTGTGTCCAGAGGAATCAGGGTATAAGCCTCAGTCAGTGGCATGTCCTATGTGTTCCTGGGCAGTTCTAGATATAAGACTGATGTGAGCACATGTCACCTAGAATTCTTGCTTTCATGCCCTGACAAATGGAAGGGACTGTGCCATGGAATGGTCCCTCTGGGAAGGTGGTGACGTTCACCAGCTCAGGGAATGCTCTCATGGACTTGGGGTCAGTCCACCTGGCAACAAATGGGTGACATGTAGTCAATGCATGTAGTCAGTCTCATTGTCCCCTTCACCCCACCCCTGCTTCATCATCAGGACTTCAGGGAACAATGAAATATCTGCCCAATACCCAGCCAGCTTTTCAAAGGAGAGACAAGGTCACTCAGACAAGAGCCGAGAGAGACTGAACCTATAGGAGTAAGAATCAATATGGTGGGGCCGGAGCGATAGCACAGTGGTAGAGCGCTTGCCTTGCACACCGACCGACCTGAGTTTGATCCCTGGCATCCCATATGATCCCCCAGCACTGCCAGGAGTAATTCCTGAGTTCAGAGCCAGGAATAACCCCTAGGCATTGCTGGGTGTGACCCAAAAAGCAAAAAAAAAAAAAAAAAATCAATATGGTGAAGTTGGTTAGAAGAACACTCATAGGGCTTGTGGGGGAAACAATCTTATCAGTCTTTTGTTTTGGGAACCTGGATGTGAGGGGTGATCTGGCTGCAACATCTGTCACCCCATTGATCCTTAGGGTTGATTCAGTTGATCAGGCTGGCTGGGCGGTGTCTCCCTCGCCACTCCAAGTGCATCCCTCCCGAGCTGCATGCTCTGTGGAAGTGGATGGCCTTCCCCTGAATAGAGACTAACTGGTCTTTGGGCAGCTGGGGAGTAACCAGGCCCCTTGAGAGCAGGAACCCATGAGTAAGGGGGCCAGCAGGGAAAGCAGCACAGAGGCCTGGGTTCTTCAAAGGCTCCTCCCACTGGGAACCAGTGTTTAGCCATCCAAGGGGGTCTGACCGCAGCTTTAGACTGAAAGGCAAACAGTATGTATGAAGAGCAAGAACTTACTAAGAGCGTATCTTCCCAGTCACAGAGATGCTGCAGTTCTCAGGACCCGCCAAGTGATTGGTCATATTTGATTGTGGCTGAAAGCTAAATGAGCAGCAGAGTGAGGGGCAGGTTCCTTGCAACTAACTGTAGAGACCCCAGGGGCTGGGGATATGGCTCCATAGTGCAGCACTTACTTTGCATGAGTCAGCTCCTAGCACTGCAAGAAGGAAGGAAGGAAGGAAGGAAGGAAGGAAGGAAGGAAGGAAGGAAGGAAGGAAGGAAGGAAGGAAGGAAGGAAGGAAGGAAGGAAGGAAGGAAGGAAGGAAGGAAGGAAGGAAGGAAGGAAGGAAGGAAAGGAAGGAAGGAAGGAAGGAAGGAAGGAAGGAAGGAAGGAAGGAAGGAAGGAAGGAAGGAAGGAAGGAAGGAAGGAAGGAAAGGAAGGAAGGAAGGAAGGAAGGAAGGAAGGAAGGAAGGAAGGAAGGAAGGGAAAGGAAGGAAGGAAGGAAGGGAAGAAGGAAGGAAGGAAGAAATGCCCACACTTAGTGAGTGGTACTCAGGACATATTCCTGAATCTGCTCAGGGATCACTCGTGGCCGGGGTCAGGGGAACACATGAGATGCCAACGATCAAAACTGAGTTGGTCACGTGCAAGGCAAACACCCACTGACTGTACTATGGCTCCCACCCGTTCTCTGCATTCTTTCCCTTCTTTCCCTTTCCCTAAATAAAGCCTTTTCTGAATTTGACCATTTGCTCTCTGGCCCCTTTGCCTCCCCTCGACTACCTGAGGACGAGAACCTGAGCGCCTGTGCTGCTACAACACTATCAACTATGCTAAATTTGCACCAAGCAGCTGTTTCCAGCTGTGGCTTTGTGGCTGGGCAAACTGGATGCTCTGTGGTGCTTTGCTGAGTCACAGTCTAACTTTTAGACACAGACTCGGTTGGCCCCAATCTCCGAGCTGAAACAGCCTGCAACTTCCACCGCTGCTCACACAACATCCTTAACCTTATAAAAAGCCCCGACTTCCTGATTTATTTTATTTCCAGACATTTAAGACGCATTGGCATTCACCAGACAGACTACTTCCTGTACCCAAACAGCCAGAGCAGCAGCTGGAAGGCACCAGGTGCTTACATGCCTCTGACGTGTCTTCACCCACTGACTCACAGTGGGGACACTTGGAACCTTCCAGGGGGCCATAATTAGTGCAGATGCCCTGGTCAGGCACCCAGAGATCCTGTGCTCAAGCATCATTAAATCTCCCTGAATTAGGGCCCTGCCCTGTCAGTCACTTCCTCCAATTTGCGTAAGTCCCTCCACAGAGCTGCACGTCACTTTCATGATGGGGTTTTGCTCTCTGAGAGATGAGGATGAGAGTGATACTCACCTGCATGGAGATGGCTAGGAAGAACTGGAACTTGTCCTTTATCATCTTAGCAAACCTCCTTTGTGATACCATCAGGCCCAAGCAAGGAAGGATATGCAAAGGCAGAGCTAGGGATTAGGGGTGCTGGTTGGGAACATGGGCACGGGTGCATAAGTGTCCTCCTAGGACTCTCGCCTGCTCCCCCTCCTTTGCACAGGGAGAACGTACATATGTGCATGTATCTCTGTAGAAGTAGGAAACACAAGGGATGTCCACTCAGCTCAGCCTCTGGGCTGTGGGACAGGACAGAACAGAGGCAGACTCTGCAGGGGCCTCAGCTAATGAATACCGGGACCCCAGGGGCTCATTGGTGCCACACCTGGCCTGGGGGCACACTGCTGCCACATCTTAGAGTGTCATTGCAGGCCCTACACTGCTGAGTTCTTTAGTGCCTCTTAAAAGAAGACACTCTACACTTAAAACAAAGGCTCAGTACTGTGTAAACTGATAAAATGTGCAAGATGTTGGAGGAATTGTGTGTGCATTTCTGGGTGCTTTTGTAAAAAAACACCTCAGTTATGGACCTCAGTTTCATGACCTGAAGAATGGTTTGGGGCTCTTCCTGTCCCTGGAGCAAATAGATGCCCTTGGGTTACACTTGCTTGTGACAGGACTTATGGAGATGATACTAGTGCCCACTCTGAGCAAATTGATGAACAATGGGAAGACAGTGATACAGTGATTTGTAAAAAAAAAAAATCTCATGTAGCCTGAGTTTTTTTCTTTTTGGGGCCACACCCAGTGATGCTCAGGGGTTACTCCTGGCTCTGTGATCAGGAATTACTCCTGGCACTGCGTGGGGACCATATAGGTTACTGGGGATTGAACCTGGGCCGGCTGCAAAGCTCTACCCACTGGACTATCGCTCTGGCCCCAGCCTGAGCAGTTTTCACCCTTCTTGAAAGCTGAAGGATTTTTAAGAAGGGTTAAGAAACAAACAAATAAACAGAAAAAGCAAACTTTTTTTATTTGTTTAAGCTGTGTGTGAGAAATATCAATATAAGATTAGAAAATAGGTCAGACAAAATGTGAAACAAATAAATCCAAACAAGTGAAGAGAGAATTTGGTAAGAAGCATGAATGAAAAAGTAAGAACTCTGCAAGAAGGACAGTTCCAACTCTAAAAGTATAGATGTGGGACTACACAAATGATCTCTGGGCATAACCTAGCAATGAGATGAAATAAAAAACTTAAAAGCTGGGGGCCCAGGGAAGGTGGCAGCTTGGCTCAGCCCCAGGTGCTCAGCTGCTCTGCCACAGAGACACTTGGGCCGTGAGGGGTGTGTGACTTTCCATGCAGGTATGAATGAGCACTGCCACAAGCTGGGTGATGCCACGCAGAGCACCCAAGTTGCATTAAAAGTTGAGAGCATTTGTGAGCACTGAAGAGCATCATGGTCAGGAGTGCATCAAGTTTATGTGGGACCCCCACAGTTCCCTTGTGCACCCACCAGTCCAAACTAAAAAGGGAGCCAGAGTGAGCATGTGGGGTATGTAGGAGCCTCAGACTCCAACACATAGGGTGTGCTCACTGCCCAATTGGCTGTGGCTGTGTTGAAGCACTCCGTTCTTCCTGTTAGAATAATAATAGCCACATACATTCTTTTTGAGGTATGTGCTCAGGAGGCTGGGGTGACTCTACCAACGATTCGTGGTCAGCTGGGCCTGTGGCTCCGTGTGAGGCAGGGGTGTGGTGCAGGGTGCAAGGGAACACCAGGCCCTCCAGAGTTGCACTGGTAGCTGTTTGCTCTCTGTTTTGTTTTTAACCCATTTGGTTCAACAAAAGGTAATTTTCACTTAACTGTAGCCACCATCTTGTTCCAAACTTCATCAAAATACATAGAGAAGTAAAAATACTTCAGCGTGAAAAGTACTGGTTAGATCTTTATTTCAAGACAACAGGAACCCTCAAACAAGTGAAGTCAGCCACAAAAATGAGGATAATTTCACTAAACAAACCAACAAAGATATAGACATCACCCTTTCTGTGCCTGATTCTTACATCCCATTAGCTTAGGTTTAGATTTTGTGTCTGTGTGCTTGGGAGTCAGAAAGCAGGGCAAGATTCAGAGAAAGGGACAGAGTGAGTGTGTGGGCCTTATGTGAGAGTCAGCCCCATGAAGAGCTGAGGGGTCCGCCCATGGCATTCTGCTCTATTGTGGGGAGACAGTCAGCTCACTATTTGTGGTAGATCAGATGGTCAGACTCTGAGGATCATCCAATAGTGTGGGAGTAACAGGGCGCCAGTGGTGCACCCTCACTACTTCCCAACACAGTACTCACACAGCTTAAAAGAGCCTGTCCTGGAGGAAATTTGCTGACTGTGACTGAATCTACAGTGATTGTGCTCTGTTTGTGCCAAGCTTTGGACCATGCTGGAGAGATAATGTCCTTGGTGTGTGACCAAAACCCAATCCATAAATAGGAGGAGAAACAAAATTATAGGAGAAATTATGATGAGATGTCGTGAGAATCTTGGTGGGGAAGTAGATGTTGGTGTGTGACAGAAATCCTAAGCCAGTCTGGGGCCAGGAGTTGTTCAAGTGAAAGCAGTTGCACTCTAGTTCAAGGCAGGTAAGAAAGGCAAATTTTATCAGTCATGCCCGGGGGCGGTGGTAGGGGAGAGTTCACTGCAGAACTGAGTTCAAATCCACATTCAGTAAAGACCAGTATTGTAGGTTTATAGGCAGCAAGTGGCGAGGGAGCGGTCAGGATGTAGAAAGGGGCCATCAAGAGTTGGGGTTCCTTGTTAGGATCTGTGCTAAAGGGAGGGCAGATACTTAGTCTTAACGGGTGGGATTGAGAACTTGAACAGAGACCAAGGGAGGGCAAAAGAGAGGGTATGTGGAGGGGGCAGGGAGGAGATCTGGGCTAGATCAGCTTAGCAGAATTCTTGCTAAAAGAATTCTTCAGGAACCAGGTTTCTGTAGCCAAGGAAGAGGCTGGGGAAAAAGAGGGCTCAGAGCAGGCTGATTCTGGTGAATGAGGAGTCTTTGTCTCGGGATATCTTTGCAGAAGGTGTTTAAGTTGTATGTGAGAGCAAACTAATGCCCAATGGGGAGGCAGTGGATGGAGGGGTTGGGGGTTGTTGAGGAGAGATAAGCATGCTTGAGGTGGACACAGGGACTGGAGTTCAGATGGAAGAACAGTGAGATGAAGAGTAAGGACAGGCGTGGTGAGTGTGAGAGGGGTCAGCCTTGGGAGCAGAGGAGGGGTTGCTAAAGCCCTAGGCTGTGAGCCCCTCAGACCCCGCATTATGTCCCCTCATCATCAGCTACATGTCAGGCACCCTACACCGGGAAGGCAGCAGGTGAGGACTCAGGGGGGGGTGGCAGAAAGGGGTAGCCAGGGCAGACGGGCTAATGGAATCCGCTAAACAGAGAAAGTGGGGACCACCAGGCATCTGCTAACAGAGAAAGAAAGTGGGACCACCATTAGTCCCCTCTTAGCTCTCACATTTCTGCATCCCTCTCTTCTCATCTCACACCCACCACTGGCTTCCAAAGAATGGGTAAGGGGTTTTTACTCACTCCTCACAATTTCAGACACCCACTATGGGGCAAATGAATTCTATAG
>JAJIBD010037305.1:0-17095 GCA_021461705.1 Cryptotis parvus
TGCTGTTCGCCAGATTTTTTGGTGATTTCATCATCGTGGTGACAGCAGCTGCCTTGCTGCTCATTGGGTGACAGCTGACAGCTTTTGCTGTAAGACTACGCCTGTGCGACTGGAACAATAGCACAGTGGGTAGGGGCTATTTGCCTTACTTGCAGCCAACGTGAGTTTGATCCCTGGCATCTACTGCCTCGCCTGGAGTAATTCCTGAGTGCAGAGCCAGGAGTAACCCCTGAGCATCGCCGATGTGACCCAAAGCCCCCACCAAATACTCCTTGTTCCTTGTCTCTTTTCCATAAGGAATTGGGGCCCCTCCCAGCCCCACACTGCCTACAAACAAATGCTTTCTGGGAAAATGCTGCAAAGGAAACGAGCACTGCCCACCAGCTCTGCCTGGCAAGAGACTTGGAGACCAGGCCCCGCTCTCAGGCTGCCGGAATCAAACCAGGGTCAGCCCACACGCAAAGCCAGTGCCCCACACGCTGCACTATTGCTCCAGCCCTGTGATCATTCACTCTCTGAGACCATCTGACAGTTTTTGGTGTTGGTTTTAAAACAGGAATCAAAGGATTTTTATTTCCACTGTCTATGCTCAGGCTTTTTTTTTTTTTTGGGTCACACCCGGCGATGCTCAGGGGTTACTCCTGGCTCTGCACTCAGGAACCACTCCTGGCGGTGCTCGGGACCATATGGGATGCCGGAATCGAACCTGGCTGGCACAGGCGCCGCCTGCAAGGCAAACCTGCTGGGCTATCGCCTCCGGCCCCGTATGCTCAGGCTTTGAGATTTGGACAATAAGGATGTGGTACCATATAATTGGAAAAAGCAATAAAGCCAGTGACTGTGTTAAAAATGGGAAATGGAGATTGATTTTTAACTTGATGCTTTATTTTGATATCATGCCTGGCAGTGCTCAGGGGTTACTCCTGAGTGGGGTCACTGTTGAGAGTGTTTGGGGGAGCCTACATTGCCTGGGTTCCTTGGGCTTCCAGTGTGCAAAGCATGCTCTCAGCCCGTTGTGCTCTCTCTCCAGCCCAGAGGTGGAGCTTTAGCCCAGTACCATGTGATGGAAGCTTCTGACTTGGGAAAGGGGCTGCTTGCCACTGGAAGCTCTAGCCACACTAATGATTAAGCTCTTGAAAAGAAGCTGGTGTGACCGAGGAATTGAATGTTTAATTTTGCTAATGTTAACTAATTGAAATTCAAATAGCCACTTGGGAATAGTGTCTGCTGCATTGACCAGATCCAAGCAGCCTTAATGATTTTAGGCGAGTGTTTAGTGGCTCCTTTTCCTACCTAATGCTGTGACCCTTCTCTTTATTCATACTCCAATAGTTTATATATTAGGTTTTTCATTTTTGCTTGTTTTGTTTTAGAGCCACACCTGGCATTGCGCAGGGTTACTCCTGGCTCTGCCCTCAGAAATTACTCCTGGTGGGTTCAGGGGACCATATGGGATGCCAGGATCAAATCTGGGTCGACTGCATGCAAGGCAAATGAGCTACCTGCTGTTCCTATCACTCTGGCCCCTATTTGTTAGGTTTTTTGATTTGAGAGTTATGCCAGGAACTATTCCCTGAATTGGTGCTCAGGAATCACTTTCGGAAGTGCTCAGGAATCACTCTGGGAGGGGTGGTTTCTTGGGAACCATACAGCATCAGTGATCAAATTGGGTACCTGCATGCAAAACAATTTCTCCAGCCCTTTGCATGATCTCTCTGGTAACGTAGGTTAAGTTTTATGTCACATCTGCATCCTTTTAGTTTTCCCACATTCTGTGCATGGTGTTGATACTGTATGGCCTGTATACATTAGAGACTAACCTAAAAGAATATTGCCCCCACTATATTCTCGACCAGCATGTCCTAATTGTGCTTCACCAGGGAGGAAGGGAGGCCCTGACAGCACAGTGGCAGGAGGAGGTGAGGATGATGGAGAGTGAATGTGGATAAGGCAAAGAAATGTCCCAAACCTTGCGGGTTCTCAAATATAGGTTGGTTTTGGGTTTGGGGTTTTTGCAGCACATGGGACTGAACCCAGGGCTTCATACACGTGAAATATATGGCTCAAATACATTGTTTTAAAAAGCAGAGGAGGGACTGAGAGATAGCACAGTGGAGTTCAGTGGGAAGGCTACTTACCTTGCTTGTAGCTGGCCGTGGTTTCATCCCTGGTACCCAATGTAGTCCCCTGAGCCCCCGTCAAGGGCAACCCCTGAGTCCCAAGACAGGAATAAGCCCTAAGCACTGATAGGTATTTCTTTGTGCCCCCACCCCCATAAAAACAGAAAAATGAAAACATAGAAGAGACTGAGAATATTTATTGTATAATGTTAAAAGTGCTGCCTTCTCTATAAGAATAATTGGTGCTTTTTCTTCCTCTTGTGACTTTAATGTATTTACCAAAGTTCTGTATCACTTGTATCACTTGTCTTCCCATTGTTCATCGGTTTGCTCAATGGGCACCAGTAATGTCCAAAGTTCTGTAAGGGACAAAAATAATAACTCTCCTAGACCTTCTGTTTAATTTTACTGTCTCTTGTCTCCCAGCCCGGGGTGCGTGTTGTAGACTTCCCTTTGCTTGATTTCATCCAGAAACAGCCATGCTATAGATCATGGGACTATTTTCATTTTTACTCTGCCATGAAATGAATCATTTTTGTTGAATTTCTTTTAAATCTGATTTCTCCTCTCCTCTGTCTTTCTACTCAGCCATACTGGGATTATCGTCCACTGAGGTATGTGAAGGTTGACATGTACATAGATATTGTTGCTCAAGGATTTTTTCCTAACCAAAAATAATGTTTCGCACACCCCAGAGACAGTGTGCATTCGGCTGCCAGATCCCCACAGCAAGGTGGGCAGCACGGTCAAGCTGGTACAGGGAATGTGTGCTTCTATGTTTACACCAGACTGTAGCCTGTACATTGTACAATAGCATCACGCCTAAAAACAGCATGTATACCTTCAATTAAATATACTTTATGACAGGCTGGGAATGTGGCCCAATGCTAGAGCAGTTGCCTTGCATTTGTGAGGACCTAGGTTTGATCCCCAATGCCAAAAAAAAAAAAAAAAAAGATTTCTGTCCATCAAAGGGTCCTTACTTAGGTAAAAAAATGCATTTTTTGAAGCTTTCTATTGTTGTGTTTAAGGTTTTTTTTTTTTTTTTTTTTTTTTTTTTTTTGGTTTTGGGCCACACCTGGCTTACTCCTGCCTCTGTGCTTAGAGATCACTTCTGATGGGGCTTGGAGGACCATATGGTGTGGTGAGGATTGAATCCAGGTCAGCCACATGCAAAACAAATGCCCTACCTGCTGTACTATCTCTCTGGCCCAAAAGGTTTGCTTTTGGTTTGATTTGTCCTAAAACCCAACCCAGGTCTTCCAGAGGCAAGGCAAATGCTTTTCTGCTGAGCCACATTCCCGAACCCTCAAAAATACTTGTTTATGGCTATGTCAAAAGCACGCTTTAACTGGCGTAGGCTGTAAGACTGGGGTTCCAATAAGATTCCAATGAGAGAATGCCATTAAGGTATCTTAAACCCTGGGCCTTTTGAAATCAGATGTGGGGAGCCCAATCTCAGACTTGGGCCCCTCAGGCCCCCCAAGATAGTGCAGGTGGGACAAACATTACCTCCTGCGCAGGGGTGCCTGCGGGAATTTTGGCCATAACCTGCGGTGATCGTGACTTCGTGTCCAGGCTGGACATGGAGTAGCAGTGAGAGCGGGCCCTGCCTGACAGTTGTGCCATGCTGTCATGTGCATGAGCAGCCTGAACCCGCAGGTGACAGGGTAAGGGGTGTGCATGGAGGGGGTCCACCCCAGTTCTAACTCTTGAGTTTTCTGCCTCCCTGCAGGATGAGGCCGAGGATCCCTGGTACCAAAAAGTGTGCAAGTGTGACTGCCACGGAGGTGCCAACACCTTGTGGTCAGCAGGTACCACTTTAGATTGCATACCAGGTGAGTGTGTCCTGTCCTTGGGGTACCAGACTCTTGGGATGTCCCTGGGCCGACCAGTGTGTCCCACTGCAAGTCCATGCTTGAAAGCCATTGTCCTGAGATGGCTTCCAGCTCTCTACTGGGTGAAAGGGTAACAGGGACTGAATGCACGCTGAGGCCAACTGGTGGGATTGTTGGAAACAAATCTACACTGGACTGTGGAGGGCCTTGAAGAGCTCAGACACACACCTGCCTGTCTCCTTTCTATTGTGTTTTGGGGGCCACACCTGGCCGTGCTTCGGGTTTACTCCTGGATGCTCAAGGATCCCTCCCCTGACAGGGCTTGGGAGAAACCATACAAAGGGATTGAGCCTGGGTTGGCTGCATGCAAGGCAAGTACCATACCCACCGGACTGTCTCTCAAGCCCCTGTCTCCTTTCTTAACACTGAGGCTCCTGCTTCAGCCCTTTTCTGTGCAATGGAAATCAGAACACCAGGCCTGGATCTTTATTGTTTGCCCCACATTCTGCCCCACCACCTCCATCCACAGCAGGGGTGGTTGCATGAGTGATTCCAGGCAAGGGACAGGTGGCTCAACAAAGCTGGGCTCAACCTCCTGGCCTCTCTGATCTGCCTGGGAAAGTGGCTTCTTCCAGCCTGGTCCTGGTGGAGTTTGGGAGCAACCTATAGTGGCTAAGCCTCTGGGGCAAAACATGAACCTTGGTGGCATGAAGACTCTCACATTTCTGGGACTATTTGTCTTGCAGCAGACCACAGCCTTTCCTGACCATTGGGCAGGCTCTTCTTCTGTTATTGGATCAGCTTTGGCAAACTACTGCAGCCTTCAGCAACAGGCTGATGCTAGGCAATGACTGCTGAGTGCCCAGCTGCTCTGAGGAATCCTAAGGGATGATGAAGGGGATGAGGCACTGAAGCATATTGTAGCAGCCCTGGCAAGCTGCAGCACAGTGGCAAGGTCAGCTCCTTAGCAAGCAGTTCCCAGGCTCAGGGCTTGGGGCCCATATTCACACAGGGCAACTCTCTGGGTCCCAGAGCCTGCTCTGCAGGCACAGGTCCTTGCCTTCTCTCTCCAGGATTCTGAGTGCCTGGGGCCTTGTCATTCACTTTACATAAGCTCCTAATAATAGCTGTGCAAGAGACAGGTTTATGTGTCTCTTTGAGCTACTCCTCATTATTTCATTAAATTTGCATTTGAATAGCAAAAAGTGGGGGGACAGGTGGAGGTGTCTACAGTGGCTTTTACTGTCTCTGTTTTCCTATTTACTAAAGGGGTAGGAAGTACTCTCTGAACTGAGTCTTCTAGAACAGCAGGGTCTGAGGATCTAGGAAAGTAGGAAGCAGAGATTGGTTGTGTGAGTGGGTGAGTGCCACTGTGCTCTGTGGCTTAGCTCCCCATGGCCATTATATACTGCTGTGACAACCCCCAACCCCCCACGCTCCCAAAGTCACCCTCTTTCGAAAACTTTGCTGTTTCTGCCCCTTGAGGTGGCTGTGGTGCCTAGCTGTGTCAGCAGGTGGCAGACAGGAAACAGGCTTGTCTACACCCAGGGCTCTGCCCCATGGGCCCTGGATGGTTGATGGTCTGACATAGAAAAGACTGGGTTCCCTGGGGATAAACCCAGAGGCACAGCAATCCGGCAAGCTACCTGTGGTGTATTTGATATGCCCGAAACAGTAACAATAATGGACCTCATTCCCAATGAATGGAGACATTACTGGCGCGTCAGCTAAATCGATGAACAACAGGAAGACAAGTGATACAAGTGATTTAGGTTATAGTCACACTCTGGACTTGGTCCTTGGGGATCACTCCTGGGAGTTGCACAGGGGACCATGCGGGCTCCCCAGAGGCAAAGCCAGTGCTCCAGTCCTCTGAGTCACCCCCCAGCCAACAGTGCACTTAGCATTCGGCACCACCCTCTTTCCAAAGTGCTAGGCACTGAGAGGAGACAAAATGAAAGGGCTGTAAACGCTGAAACAAAGGTTCCCATTTCACGGAACAAAAAAACAAATCTCCTCGCTAGAGACCCAGGACCAGCCAGAATCTGGTGCCAGGGAAGTTCTAAGAAGAACTAGAAGGCTAGAGACAGCTAAGTGGGTTGCACACACAATATTTTGCATGCGGGAGATGCACATCTGGTTTCCTGCACCACAAGGTCCCAGAGCAGCCTGTGAGCACCACTAGGTATGGCCCCAAAATAAATAAAAGAATTAGAAAAGCAATTATCCATAGATGGGGTTTATCAACCCAATGGACTGTGAAGCTGAGAGGAGCCAGAGGTCTCCCCAAGTTCTAGCTCTCTTCCCTGTGACATTCCTATGAGCTGAGAAAGCTCTGCAATCACAAACCCCCTTAGTTTTGTGTCCTTCCCCACATCACTGTTTTAGTCTTTGCTTTTTCTTAACAACACTATACTTCCAAGAAGGCCAGAGCACAGCTTAATGTAGAAAGGTTTGGTTTCTTGGTGTTGATTGGTGAACTGGAGCTTCAGGACAAGCCACAGCCTTGCTGAAGGTCCCCTGATAACCAGCATCAAAATCCACAGCAGTGTGCCCAGAGCAGCACTGCTGATGCGAAGTGCCGGGATCTGGCTTTCCGAAGGCCAGCCTGGAAAGCATGAAGCCACAGGGTCACTCATTACTGCCTGAGCTCCCTGCTGCTTCTGCGTTCCCCAGAGCAGGGCTGGCTGGGGCATCATGGCTCCCCAGAGCAGGTGGCTGGCTGAGGGCATCATGGCTCCCCACAGAGCAGGTGGCTGGCTGGGGCATCATGGCTCCTCCAGAGCAGGTGGCTGGCTGAGGGCATCATGGCTCCCCCAGAGCAGGTGGCTGGCTGAGGGCATCATGGCTCCCCCAGAGCAGGTGGCTGGCTGAGGGCATCATGGCTCCCCAGAGCAGGTGGCTGGCTGAGGGCATCATGGCTCCCCAGAGCAGGTGGCTGGCTGAGGGCATCATGGCTGCCCAGTTCTCGGCTTGACACTATTATAGATGTTCAAAGGCAGGTCTGTCCTTTGCCCAGAGCCGATGTTTTCTGAGCCGCCCAGCCCAGGCAGTGCATTGGGGAGGATCTATGGGCACTTTGCTTTGGGCTAGATTGGATATTGGATTTTCTCTTCAAGTTTATACTGAGCCCTCCATGAGTATCCTTCCCTCCCATGAGTATTCTATATCTTCAAGCTTAATACAACACGCATCATAAGATTCACGTGAATGGTCTGAACCCCCTATGTGTTCTTGGCATTAACATTCTTTATAAGCATGCCTGGCCTTCTTGGCCACACATTGGGAAATTATACGGTGAATAGAAAACTCTAGTATATGAAGTGTGCTGAGTCTGATTTGGAGCACATCACAAGTCTGCCTTTATCCATCTAATTACCGAATCAGCCCTCCAAAGAGGCACTTGTACCATAGAGGATACAGGCTGCTTTCAAGGCAAACTGACTGAATGGCTTCCAATAACACTGGGGAAGGAAAATTGGGAAAGACACATTCCATGTAAGTCGGCTGAGACCCCTTCATCCCTTTACCTATTCATGTTGCTCAATTCATGATCATAGCTTTGGGATTATCGTCCACTGAGGTGTGTGAAGGTTGACATGTACATAGATATTGTTGCTCAAGGATTTTTTTTCCTAACCAAAATAATGTTTCGCACACCCCAGAGACAGTGTACATTTGCTGCCAGATCCCCACAGCAAGGTGGGGCACGGTCAAGCTGGTACTGGGAATGTAAGCTTCTATGTTTAGACCAGACTGTAGCCTGCACATTGTACAATAGCATCATGCCTAAAAAAAACAGCATGTATACCTTCAATTAAATATACTTTATGACAGGCTGAACGAGTTTTCAAGGTTCATCAACTTCACACTGCCTCTCTTCCCTTTCCTCCCCACTCCTCCTCCCCCCTCCTCCCTCCTCTTCCCTTCTCTTCTTTCTCTCTCGCTCTCACTCTTGCTTTCTCCCCTTCATGTTTCTGCCATTTTCTAAAACTACAGCTCTAAGTGGCTGCCCAGAATGGAGGTGAGACCATTTGTTCCCTGGGTTCATCCCGCCAATCTGGGCTAGCTGCAGGTGGAGCAAGCCAGAGCAGGGGACCGACAAGGACATCTTCACCCAGGGGAGGGGCAAAGGATGAGGAGAGGGGCAGGAATGTCGGAGGCAGAGGGAACAGGCTGGTGGCATGGAGGAGAGAGCAAAGGAGGGGTTGGAACACACCAGTGGAACTCGAGGGGAGCACATTGCTGCACTGGCAGGAAGTGTGAGAAAAGGCACGTTGCTCAGTTTCCAGCTTCAGATGCAGCCCCTCGGTCATGGGCTGTGAGGATCCTGAAGACAGCATTCTGAAGTGTTCTTCCTATCCCGTCCCTCCCCATGGGAGTGCTCTGGGACTGCCTGGGACAGGAACCTCCACTCAGGTATAGCAACTGACGCAGGGCCTCGCCCACATACGCTCTAAGGCCGACACCTGGGGGCCTCTTTCTACCTTTGACCCAGGCTTGGTCCTGGGAACCTTCCCTAGTTTCCTGAAGTGGATTCAGAGCTCAGGGCTTCTAGGTGCCCCCCCCCTTGACATCCTGCTGCCTCAGAGAAACCGTTTTTTCTCACTGAGCCCTGGCTCCGCCCAAGTCTGTTCTCAGCAGGAGCTGCCAGCCCCTCCACCAGCAGCAAAGCTCAGTCTCCGTTTACTGCCTCCTTGGTGACAGCTGATTCCTGTGAAGCCCCACACCTCCCGAGTCCATGAGCTCAGGAGACGAAAAGAGCAGGGGTCTTCCTGAGTGTTGCACACATGCGCGCACACACACACACGCACACACACACACACACACACACACACACACACGCGCACACACACACAGAGCCTTATTCCTTCCTGCATACAGGAGAACCCAGACCTCCAGAGAAGGAACTGCATCCAGGGGCAGATGGAGTGAGGCTGACGGGGACAGGACAGAATGGGAAACAAGGGTGCCGGTGGGCTCTTTCCCAAAACAAACAGGAGGGGTGGGCTGCAGGAGTGGCTTGGTGGCTTAATGTACTGCCTCGCCAACGCAAGACTGAATTCTGTTTCCAGCGCCACCTCAGGCACTGAGCACCAATCCAGCATTTCCGGCCGCGGGAGTCATTTCCCACAGTACAGCTGGGAGGGAGGCATTCCCGGCAAGCACGTTAGCACTGCAGCGACCTCGCGGCGCCCAGTGCTAAACTAGAGGGGTTCAATTCCCAGCTGAACATGCCTGCCACGCAGCCAGAGTACGGCAAAAGAAAAGGGAGGAAAAGAATGACAGGCAAAACTCAAGCAGACATCAATAGTGTCAGGAATTGGCCCTGTTACACCAATATTGGCTGCTCTGGGACCAAGTGCTGCAAACTCCCTCCACATGGGTTACTGTGTTTAAGCCAGTGCACAGTTTGGGAGGCACGGCTGTGCCCATTTCACAGACGACTCACCTATCCAGAGAGACCTCAGATCCCGAAAGAATGGGATTCAACTCCAGGTTGTAGAGGTGAAGGGAAGTATGTTGGGCAACACGCGCAACTCGAGCCTTAGCCTCCAGCTACACTTAGCTTATGTGGAGAGCTGGTCCCTGCCTTTGGGGAATCTTGAGCAGATACAATGGGAGTTCAGGAAGAATTGGACTGATTTCATAATTTTTAGTACAGCATAAATATTTTTATAATGAATCTCACTTGTCCCAAATCAATATTCTGTTCCCATGGGTCCCTGAGTGGGATATACATGTAGATAACCCAAGAGTACTTTACCACGTTGGATCAACCATAATGTAATCGATTCTCCTAGTTTAGAGACATGCCAGTGCGCCCAGGCAAACTGAAGTGTCTCTGACTCTAAAGGTAATGCCAAAGTGAATTATTCTGATGGATTTTGGACCTTAGTGGATCCAGAATCTGGGATCTGCTAGCTCTATATTCATAGTAAAAAGTATTAATGCCATTTCCTACAAATTACATTCTTGAACTGCTTTCTGGTTCAGAGATGCAGCCCTTCCCTCTCTCTGTTAGGAGATTTTGCCTCTGAAATCAGCTCTGGCTTTTGTGAGCTTGAGCCAAAGGCCCATCTAAATATCTACATTTCAAAAGGGTCATTTACCTGGCTTCATCTCTAGATAGCCCAACCCAGGATGGGCTGGGCTGCAAGATTTTGAGGGCTTCTGTCTATAAAAGAAGCTAGGAAAGGAAGAAAGGGACTTTTTGCCTTTTGGCTTCCCTTTAACATTTGCTTCTCTCTGTCCTCTCTGTTCTCTGTTGGGTTTCAACACATGGTGGCAGCCATCTTGGCCTACATGTGGCCAGGCCCAGGGGAACCCAGAGTATGGGTTTTTCCTGTTCTTGGATTGTATATCAGAACCTGTGATAGTAAAGTCTTTTAAAACTGCGCCGATTCCTCGTTTCCCCGGTATTGTTGGGGACCCCAGTGGTCCCCGACAGAAGTAGAGAAATAATGCAGGTACTTGATAAACCACTAGCTCCCCTCACTCCCAGTCCATCTAACTGCAGCTGTTGCCAGGAATCAGACCAGTTTCTTTTGCTTCCTCATAGAGAAGTGTGACCCTGCTGACTAGGAGGTCTAAAAGCTGTTCTGGCCCCAGTCTCTGGGGACCAGGCATGGCTATCCCTGCATGCACATGGACCTCTGCATAGTTCTCAGCATTTTGCGTGGCCACCTCCTTTGGTTTTGTTGATATGGATGTTGCAGTGCTCTAAGGCCACATCTGGTAGTCCTTGAGTAAGCATCACGGTCACTCCTGGAAAAGCTGTGGACTGTGTGTTGTTAGGAGATCGAATCCAGGGACCCACACATACAAGGCATGTGCCTGCCACTGAGCCATTACCCTGTTTTGAAGAATTGTCTCCCCAAAGGATCTCACTGTTAGTTTTCCTGCTAAAAGTAATGAGGTCCTAGTAAAAAATTGTTTGTCTCTTCATCTCAAATGGACACACAGGAAAACTAAACTCGATTTCCTATGCCTACAATTTCACAATGAGAAAAGGAAGCATGTCTTCATATGTGTATCATTTGTTGTCTTTAGACATTTAGCTAGAAATCAGATTTTGTTATAAATAAGGCATTCCTAAATAGTGACTTTTGAATTTGGAATCTTGTTTTGGTTCAGAAGGAAGACAGGAATAAGGGCTAGGAGTTGTTCAAGGATATCAGGGTTGAGATCTCTGCAGTTCTCTTGGCTATCTCACCCTGTGGTGCAACAGGGCTGCTGTTGCTTCAGTTATCGGGCCTTCTCCCTAGAAGCAAAACAATCAGAAAGCCCCAGCTGGCGTCCTTTCTATTCCATTAGTTAGAAATGTCATCTATCATGTGATCATTCCTAAGTAAAAAGAGGGTGAGAATTGAGTTTTAAGCTTGCCTCATGGCTATCCCCAAAATAAGAGGGTTCTTTACTCAGAAAAAAAAAGGACAAATGGATACAAATGGCAAGTGATCATTTCTGATCAGAGAGCACCTTCGAGTCCTACTGCAGGAGGAAATACATGAGAAGCAAACAATCAACATTTAAGCACAAGCAAGTTCTGACTAATCTTATTCATATATAAAGGTACTTTTTTAGGTTTCACATTTAACACTCACACATGAGGTTCAGCCCCTAACTGCCATGCTGGCCACTCCCCAATTTTTTTTTTTGTTTTGCTTTTTGGGTCACACCCGGTGATGCTCAGGGGTTCCTCCTGGCTCTACACTCAGGAATTACTCCCAGGTGCTCGAAGACCATATGGGATGCTGGGGATGGAACCCAGGCCAGCACAGGCTGGCCGCGTGCAAGGCAAATGCCCTACCCACTGGACTATCGCTTGGCCCCACTCCCCAATGGTTTATTCCTAAGATTGGCCATGTGTCACCAGTATGTCAGTGGCCCTGATGACACAGTAGCATGACGAGATCCATGTGAATGACTTAAGATAAATGCGGCTCTTCTGCATATTTCACTGTCAATCTCTTGGTTTTTAGGTCTTTTACCTTTGTGGAGAAGGTTATGTGTCTCTCATTCCCTCTATCCCTCTCTTGCCACAAAAGCACTGTCCTTAACTTTTTGGAACTATTCTCTATGGCACTTTGCCTTGTCACTCACATCTTGTGTGAGCCATGAAGAGCCCTTCTCCGGTAAACCGAGTGGTCAAGTAAAACCATTCCACCTTCCAAAATGAGATGGTTTGGGAGCCGGAATGATAGGGTTAGGGAGCCGGAATGATAGGGTTAGTGCTACAGTAGGGCACTTGCCTTTGCACATGGCCAACCTGGATTTGATCCCCAGCATCCCATATGGTCCCCTGAGCATCTCCAGGAGTAATTCCTGAGTGCAGAGCCAGGAGAAACGATGGACTATTGCCAGGTGTGACCCAAAAAGACAAAAAGAGATGATTTGACTCCTTGGAGTCACCTCATGTTTGGTGACTATGGCAGTGCCATTAGACTGTGTCACTGTGTATTGTTTTTCTTCTCAGAATGTCCATATCATACACCACTGGGTTTTGAGTCAGGAGAAGTGACATCGGATCAAATCACCTGCTCCAACCTGGGGCAGTATGTGGGCTGGTATTCCTCCTGGACTCCTAATAAGGCACGGCTCAACAGTCAAGGGTTTGGGTAAGTGAGTAGCGCTTAGGCGATATTCCAGAAATACTGACTGAGCGGCCTCCAAGTGCCAAGGAAAGAGACAACACCAGTGAATAAGGTGGGCGAGGTTCTGGCCTTTTAGGAGCTCAGCTCAGAGGGGAAGATAAAGCCTAAGCACCTGGTCACCAAATGATTATTTGAGAGTAGATTAGTGCCATTGCATGAGCAGAGAAAAGAAGCCGAAGTGGAGAAATGAAGGCCCCAAGAAAGGCTTTCTAAGGAACAGATTTTGTTTTGTTGGTTTAGGGGCCATACTCAGTGGTGTTCAGGGCTTAATCCTGGCTCCACTTAGAGATCTCTCTGCAGAGCTGCAGAGACCATATGCAGGCTTGGGGAGCAAACTGTGCAAGGCAAACAGCTGAACCCCTGTACTAGCTCTCTGGCTTCATCGTGGAACAGATTTTGAACTGCCACTTGCAGTTGCCTCAGGAGAGGGAGGCAAAGGAGGCACAAAGAGCAGCAGATGCTAAGGCCCTGGGTTGGGAAGATCCCGCGAAGGCCAATAGAGATGGCGGCCTCAAGGTTAGACAGCAGGTAGCTGTGGCTCGCAGAGGTTGGCAGGAGTTGGATGGTGCAGAGCGTCTTAGCCACGGAAGGATAGTGGCCCCGATTACACAGATCGTGGGAGGACTCTGAAAGTGTATTAGTTAGAATACACATTTGTGCTGTTGTGATAAAGCCCCCAAAGCCCAAGACCTCAGTGTAGAATTTCTTGCTGTCTTCGCCATCTCCTGAGAAGGTGAGGGCTATTTGGTAGCTGGATGGTTATCAGGCCCATATGGGCCTTGTTGTTTCATCCTGAACAAGAAGAGTCTGTCTTGAGTCCCAGATGGCTGCCATATTTTACCATCAAGTCCACATTCTACTCAATAGGAAAAGAGCAGGCCTTTCCTTAAGGGTACATGGACAATACAACTGGCCACTTAGAGCCCACATCACACTGATCAGAATTCAGCGACAGGAGTGTGAAATGGGATTTTAGTGGTACGGCCCATTGCTCAGATAAAATGCAAAGTTCTACAGCTCAAAAAGCTGGAAGAGGATATTGGGAGATCATTAGCAGATGCTGCTGCAAAAACATTGAAATCGTGGAAGATCAGGTGCATGTTTTAAGAATAATATCCTGACTCCTATGCAGCTGCCTAGTGGGAGACAAATTACAGAAGCTAGGGCATCAGTTCAGGCAAGGGCTGAGAGATAGTACGGCAGGGATGGCACATGCCTTGCACACAGTAGACCCAGGGATTGATCCTTGGCTCCCATGTGGTCCCTTGAGAGCAGAGCCAAGAGCAAGTTCTGAGCACTGCAGGGTGTGTCCCTAAAAGCAAAAAAGAAAAAGGGCCGAGTGATAGCACAGCGGTAGGGTATTTGCCTTGCACGCGTCGACCCAGGTTCGATCCCCAGCATCCCATATGGTCCTCCGAACACCACCAGGAGTAATTCCTGAGCAAATGAGCTAGGAGTAACCCCTGAGCATCACCGGTTGTGACCCAAAAAAGAAAAAAAAAAACAACTGCTACTATGTGGGTTCCTGTGGTAGTGGTGAAATAGCTAGATTGAAAACCACTGGGAGGAGGAGCCAGTGGGTAGGTTGGGAGTTTAGGGTGACAGATTAAGAAGCCACCAAGGGTCTTGGATAGCTGGAGTGAACACCTGAATGGAGGTGGATGAAGAAAGATACAGAAGCCGGAAGGGGGCCTGGGATATGGTTCATTTGGGGTGCTGGAAGATACCAGATGGTGGCTGATCAACAACCCATGCCCAGGATTTGAGGTGACAAAGGTTTTGGGATGGAAGTAAAAAAAGTCAAGTCCTGGCCACAGAGCTAGTTCAGAACTAGAAATGAAGACAGACAAGGGATGATGCAAAGAAGCAGGCGTGTGCAGCCCCCAACGCTAACTAGAGCACTGGAAGGACAAATATGCTTTCCTTGATTTATGAGCCGCTAAGGCCAACAAAGCAGGCCCTTCAATGGGGCTTATGCTGCAACTGAGCCTGTCCAGAGCCGTTGATTCAGTGTTTTCTGGATGACAGACAGTCCCTGAAAGTTAGCACAGTCATCTCCAGTGAAGATACAAATGTATAAGGAGCATGAACGTGAAAGGAAAAAAGCTCATGGAGAAAAAAGACCAGGGAGATACCAATGAACAGGGAAGGGGCCGGGTGGGCGCAGTAACCATGGGGACCAAGACTGGAGGGAAGTCGTGCTCAGTCACACGAAGGGTTTCAGCTACACTCTGAGGCATTTCTTTGACAAATTAGTTGAATCTGGCCATCAGTCCTTGGCGGTTGGCAGTCCGTGAGAGAAGGCTGTAGGAAAGGCTGGGGTCGAGCCATAGCACAACAGGTAGGGCATTTGCCTTGCACACGGCCGACCCGGGATCCATCCCTCGGCATTCCATATGGTCCCCCCAAGCCTCCCAAGAGTAATTCTTGAGTGCAGACTTAGAGTAACCCCTGAGCATTGCCGGTGTGACCCAAAAAAAAAAAAAGCAAAACAGGCTGAACACAGCGGGAGACCAGATTCTAGGTGTTTGCAGAGTACGGCCACACTCCCCCAAACTTTTAGGCCTATCACCCACTTCCCTTCCCTGAGCTTCCAAGGGCCCCCCGCGAAAAGCTCCTGAGGGTGCGGTGGTGTCCCTGGCAGGTGTGCGTGGCTCCCAAATTCCAGGACAGCAACCAGTGGCTGCAGATTGATCTGAAGGAAGTCAAGGTCATTTCGGGATCCTTACCCAGGGGCGCTCTGACATGGATGAGTGGATGACCAAGGACAGCGTGCAGTACAGGAGTGATGAGCGCCTCAACTGGGAATTTTATAGGACCAGACCGGAAACAAACGGGTAAGTGGGGTTTACCACAGAGTACCTCGAGTGCTTCGGGAATGAGTGCCGCCTCAGTGATCTGGAGCCCCTCTCAAGCAGACAGTTGGGTAGTCAGCGCTGTCTATCAGGATGGTGCCATATCACTATCCGCTGACAGACACTTGGCTGCGTGAATCCGATGTTCTAAAGTACCAAGAAGGGCAGGGCTGGTCTGTATATGTACATGGGACCTTTCCTTACAGTTATTTTGCTTTGTGTATGCGGACCACCCCAGCAGGTAGAGGGCCTTCCCTTCAGACCCTGTAGTGCTAGAGAGACACCTGGAGGGCTCAAGAAGGCTGGCCTGTGGTTCTGGGATTCTGACATGTGACAGGCACAGGATTAAAAGTAAAAACTTTTGACGAGATCACCGCCGGGGAAACTTTTTTGACAGCCAGCAAACTAACCACTCTGCAAATGGTTAAAAGTCTGGCATGACACACATAGCACTAAAATCTTTGAACAGCTTTTTTCATCCTCCTACTCCGAGAGTCAAGATCCGAACCGATTCCCCATGGTCTGAATATCACAGACTCTCGTAAAATATACATACATAAATATGAATTAACATAATAAATGCACATTCTCCAAAGTTTAGTATATGAATATAATGCAGAAGAAATGAATTCACATTATACTCCTAGACATAAAAATATATCTAGCACTCTCAATTAACACTAATGTAATTTTATAGTGAATATAATGTGCATATATGTAAAAAATATCGTGTCTATTTGCAATGTGCTAAAAATTTCTTAGCTGTTTGAAAGTATTAATGGTCCTAATATTAATGACCTGAGAACAGAAACCTCTCCAGCTAATTTGGACAGAAAATCCAGTTAAGTAGATATTGTGACTGAAAATCAGAAGGTTTTGTAGTCACTGATGCTAAATTAGACAGCAAGACATGCACGGAAGGATTTCAAGGAGTTTGAACACAATAGGAAAGTTCATCTTTATAGGGGACATCATTTCATCCGGTCTATTATTAGGGCTTTCAAAGAGGATATCGGGGAATTCATTTTTCAGCCCTGCCTGTATTTCTAAAGCACTTGATGGTGCTTGTAAAGAGAGGTCATTATTCTCAGACACTCCCTGAGGCCTGGGTTTCTCCTCCCTCTTCACCTTCTGGAGAAGGTTCAAGGGCAGTTGAAGGGCAAATAGCTTTCAGAAGGGGCGGTAGGTGCTGCACTGAAGATGCGTGGAAGTCTGGGCGAGACGGTCTTCTTTTTTGTGATGGATGAAGTCAGTGTGGCAGCCGGAATTATTTTTTCAGTTTTTGTCAGGACATAACCTTAAAGAGAATACCAAATAATCCTGTCTCACTGAGCGCAGCCTAGGTTCGGAAGGTGTACGGAGGATTTCCTGGCAAAATGCAGATACACTTCACCGCAGTGTGTTTACGCTCCAGCCACTGCATCATTTATAGCCAGAAAATAAGCTGCACAGTCCTTCTGCTCTTACTCCCGGCACTGCCTTCCCCTTCCAGAATCTTCCTTCTACCAGTCTCTGTGTCTACTGAAAATATCAATCCACATCAGAAGGACTTTCTCCCTCCATCAGTCTTACACATGCCTTTCTGCTTGGGCTCACCTCCCTCGGTCAGCCCAAGAGATGTGACT
>JAJIBD010037306.1:0-17132 GCA_021461705.1 Cryptotis parvus
TGCTGTTCGCCAGATTTTTTGGTGATTTCATCATCGTGGGGTGACAGCAGCTGCCTTGCTGCTCATTGGGTGACAGCTGACAGCTTTTGCTGTAAGACTACGCCTGTGCGACTGGAACAATAGCACAGTGGGTAGGGTATTTGCCTTACTTGCAGCCAACGTGAGTTTGATCCTGGCATCTACTGCCTCGCCTGGAGTAATTCTGAGTGCAGAGCCAGGAGTAACCCTGAGCATCGCGGATGTGACCCAAAAAGCCCCCACCAAATCCTCCTTGTTCCTTGTCTCTTTTCCATAAGGAATTGGGGCCCCTCAGCCCCACACTGCCTACAAACAAATGCTTTCTGGGGGAAAATGCGCAAAGGAAACGAGCACTGCCCACCAGCTCTGCCTGGCAAGAGACTTGGAGACCAGGCCCCGCTCTCAGGCTGCCGGGAATCAAACCAGGGTCGCCCATTGTGCCCCCACACGCTGCACTATTGTCCAGCCCTGTGATCATTCACTCTCTGAGACCATCTGACAGTTTTTGGTGTTGGTTTTAAAACAGGAATCAAAGGATTTTTTATTTCCTACTGTCTATGCTCAGGCTTTTTTTTTTTTTTTTTTGGGTCACACCCGGCGATGCTCAGGGGGTTACTCCTGGCTCTGCACTCCAGGAACCACTCCTGGCGGTGCTCGGGGGGACCATATGGGATGCCGGGAATCGAACCTGGGCTGGCACCGGGCCGGCTGCCTGCAAGGCAAACCTGCTGGGCTATCGCTCCGGCCCGTGTATGCTCAGGCTTTGAGATTTGGACAATAAGGATGTGGTACCTATATAATTGGAAAAGCAATAAAGCCAGTGACTGTGTTAAAAATGGGAAATGGGATTGATTTTTTAACTTGATGCTTTATTTTGATATCATGCCTGGCAGTGCTCAGGGGTTACTCCTGAGTGGGGTCACTGTTGAGAGTGTTTGGGGAGCCTACATTGCCCTGGAGTTCCTTGGGCTCAGTATGCAAAGCATGCTCTCAGCCCGTTGTGCTCTCTCTCCAGCCCAGAGGTGGAGCTTTAGCCCAGTACCATATGATGGAAGCTCTGACTTGGGACAGGGGCTGCTTGCCACTGGAAGCTCTAGCCACACATAATGATTAAGCTCTTGAAAAGAAGCTGGTGTGACCGAGAATTGAATGTTTAATTTTGCTAATGTTAACTAATTGAAATTCAAATAGCCACTTTGGGAATAGTGTCTGCTGCATTGACCAGATCCAAGCAGCCTTAATGATTTTAGGCGAGTGTTTAGTGGCTCCTTTTCCTACCTAATGCTGTGACCCTTCTCTTTATTCATACTCCAATAGTTTATATATTAGGTTTTTCATTTTTGCTTGTTTTGTTTTAGAGCCACACCTGGCATTGCGCCAGGTTACTCCTGGCTCTGCCCTCAGAAATTACTCCTGGTGGGTTCAGGGGACCATATGGGATGCCAGGATCAAATCTGAATCGACTGCATGCAAGGCAAAATGAGCTACCTGCTGTTCTATCACTCTGGCCCCTATTTGTTAGGTTTTGATTTGAGAGTTATGCCAGGAACTATTCCTGAATTGGTGCTCAGGAATCACTTTCGGGAGTGCTCAGGAATCACTCTGGGAGGGTGGTTTCTTGGGAACCATACAGCATCAGTGATCAAATTCGGGGGTACCTGCATGCAAAACAATTTCTCCAGCCCTTTGCATGATCTCTCTAGTACGTAGGTTAAGTTTTATGTCACATCTGCATCCTTTTAGTTTTCCCACATTCTGTGCATGGTGTTGATACTGTATGGCCTGTATACATTAGAGACTAACCTAAAGAATATTGCCCCACTATATTCTCGACCAGCATGTCCTAATTGTGCTTCACCAGGGAGGAAGGAGGCCCTGACAGCACAGTGGCAGGAGGAGGTGAGGATGATGGAGAGTGAATGTGGATAAGGCAAAAGAAATGTCCCGAAACCTTGCGGGTTCTCAAATATAGGTTGGTTTTGGGTTTGGGGTTTTTGCAGTACATTGGGACTGAACCCAGGGCTTCATCACACGTGAAATATATGGCTCAAATACATTGTTTTAAAAAAGCAGAGGAGGGACTGGAGAGATAGTGTGGAGTTCAGTGGGAAGGCTACTTACCTTGCTAGCTGGCGTGGTTTCATCCCTGGTACCCAATGTAGTCCCCTGAGCCCCGTCAAGGGCAACCCTGAGTCCCAAGACAGGAATAAGCCCTAAGCACTGATAGGTATTTCTTTGTGCCCCCACCCCCATAAAAAACAGAAAAATGAAAACATAGAAGAGACTGAGAATATTTATTGTATAATGTTAAAAAGTGCTGCCTTCTCTATAAGAATAATTGGTGCTTTTTCTTCCTCTTGTGACTTTAATGTATTTACCAAAGTTCTGTATCACTTGTATCACTTGTCTTCCCATTGTTCATCGGTTTGCTCAAGTGGGCACCAGTAATGTCCAAAGTTCTGTAAGGGACAAAATAATAACTCTCCTAGACCTTCTGTTTAATTTTACTGTCTCTTGTCTCCCAGCCGGGTGCGTGTTGTAGACTTCCTTTGCTTGATTTCATCCAGAAACAGCCATGCTATAGATCATGGGACTATTTTCATTTTACTCTGCCATGAAATGAATCATTTTTGTTGAATTTCTTTTAAATCTGATTTCTCCTCTCCTCTGTCTTTCTACTCAGCCATACTGGGATTATCGTCCACTGAGGTATGTGAAGGTTGACATGTACATAGATATTGTTGCTCAAGGATTTTTTTCCTAACCAAAAATAATGTTTGGCACACCCCAGAGACAGTGTGCATTCGCTGCCAGATCCCCACAGCAAGGTGGGCAGCAGTCAAGCTGGTACAGGGAATGTGTGCTTCTATGTTTACACCAGACTGTAGCCTGTACATTGTACAATAGCATCACGCCTAAAAACAGCATGTATACCTTCAATTAAATATACTTTATGACAGGCTGGGAATGTGGCCCAATGCTAGAGCAGTTGCCTTGCATTTGTGAGGACCTAGGTTTGATCCCCAATGCACAAAAAAAAAAAAAAAAAGATTTCTGTCCATCAAAGGGTCCTTACTTAGGTAAAAAATGCATTTTTGAAGCTTTCTATTGTTGTGTTTAAGGTTTTTTTTTTTTTTTTTTTTTTTTTTTTTTTGGGCCACACCTGGCTTACTCCTGCCTCTGTGCTTAGAGATCACTTCTGATGGGGCTTGGAGGACCATATGGTGTGGTGAGGATTGAATCCAGGTCAGCCACATGCAAAACAAATGCCCTACCTGCTGTACTATCTCTCTGGCCCAAAGGTTTGCTTTTGGTTTGATTTAATCCTAAAACCCAACCCAGGTCTTCCAGAGGCAAGGCAAATGCTTTTCTGCTGAGCCACATTCCCGAACCCTCAAAAATACTTGTTTATGGCTATGTCAAAAGCACGCTTTAACTGCGTAGGCTGTAAGACTGGGGTTCCAATAAGATTCCAATGAGAGAATGCCATTAAGGTATCTTAAACCCTGGGCCTTTTGAAATCAGATGTGGGGAGCCCAATCTCAGACTTGGGCCCCTCAGGCCCCCGAAGATAGTGCAGGTGGGACAAACATTACCTCCTGCGCAGGGGTGCCTGCGGGAATTTTGGCCATAACCTGCGGTGATCGAGACTTCGTGTCCAGGCTGGACATGAGTAGCAGTGAGAGCGGGCCCTGCCTGACAGTTGTGCCATGCTGTCATGTGTGCATGAGCAGCCTGAACCCGCAGGTGACAGGGTAAGGGGTGTGCATGGAGGGGTCACCCCAGTTCTAACTCTTGAGTTTTCTGCCTCCCTGCAGGATGAGGCCGAGGATCCCTGGTACCAAAAAGTGTGCAAGTGTGACTGCCACGGAGGTGCCAACACCTTGTGGTCAGCAGGTACCACTTTAGATTGCATACCAGGTGAGTGTGTCCTGTCCTTGGGGTACCAGACTCTTGGGATGTCCCTGGGCCGACCAGTGTGTCCCACTGCAAGTCCATGCTTGAAAGCCATTGTCCTGAGATGGCTTCCAGCTCTCTACTGGGTGAAAGGGTAACAGGGACTGAATGCACGCGAGGCCAACTGGGTGGGATTGTTGGAAACAAATCTACACTGGACTGTGGAGGGCCTTGAAGAGCTCAGACACACACCTGCCTGTCTCCTTTCTATTGTGTTTTGGGGCCACACCTGGCCGTGCCGGGTTTACTCCTGGATGCTCAAGGATCCCTCCCTGACAGGGCTTGGGAGAAACCATACAAAGGGATTGAGCCTGGGTTGGCTGCATGCAAGGCAAGTACCATACCCACGGACTGTCTCTCCAAGCCCCTGTCTCCTTTCTTAACACTGAGGCTCCTGCTTCAGCCCTTTTCTGTGCAATGGAAATCAGAACACCAGGCCTGGATCTTTATTGTTTGCCCCACATTTCTGCCCCCACCACCTCCATCCACAGCAGGGGTGGTTGCATGAGTGATTCCAGGCAAGGGGACAGGTGGCTCAACAAAGCTGGGCTCAACCTCCTGGCTCTCCTGATCTGCCTGGGAAAGTGGCTTCTTCAGCCTGGTCCTGGTGGAGTTTAGGGGAGCAACCTATAGTGGCTAAGCCTCTGGGGCAAAACATGAACCTTGGTGGCATGAAGACTCTCACATTTCTGGGACTATTTGTCTTGCAGCAGACCACAGCCTTTCCTGACCATTGGGCAGGCTCTTCTTCTGTTATTGGATCAGCTTTGGCAAACTACTGCAGCCTTCAGCAACAGGCTGATGCTAGGCAATGACTGCTGAGTGCCCAGCTGCTCTGAGGAATCCTAAGGGATGATGAAGGGGATGAGGCACTGAAGCATATTGTAGCAGCCCTGGCAAGCTGCAGCACAGTGGCAAGGTCAGCTCCTTAGCAAGCAGTTCCCAGGCTTCAGGGCTTGGGGCTCATATTCACACAGGGCAACTCTCTGGGTCCCAGAGCCTGCTCTGCAGGCACAGGTCCTTGCCTTCTCTCTCCAGGATTCTGAGTGCCTGGGGCCTTGTCATTCACTTTACATAAGCTCCTAATAATAGCTGTGCAAGAGACAGGTTTATGTGTCTCTTTGAGCTACTCCTCATTATTTCATTAAATTTGCATTTGAATAGCAAAGTGTGGGGGGACAGGTGGAGGTGTCTACAGTGGCTTTTACTGTCTCTGTTTTCCTATTTACTAAAGGGGGTAGGAAGTACTCTCTGAACTGAGTCTTCTAGAACAGCAGGGTCTGAGGGATCTAGGAAAGCAGGAAGCAGAGATTGGTTGTGTGAGTGGGTGAGTGCCACTGTGCTCTGTGGCTTAGCTCCCATGGCCATTATATACTGCTGTGACAACCCCAACCCCACGTTCCCAAAGTCACCCTCTTTCGTAAACTTTGCTGTTTCTGCCCCTTGAGGTGGCTGTGGTGCCCAGCTGTGTCAGCAGGTGGCAGACAGGAAACAGGCTTGTCTACACCCAGGGCTCTGCCCCATGGGCCCCTGGATGGTTGATGGTCTGACATAGAAAAAGACTGGGTTCCCTGGGATAAACCCAGAGGCACAGCAGTCTGGCAAGCTACCTGTGGTGTATTTGATATGCCCGAAACAGTAACAATAATGGACCTCATTCCCAATGAATGGAGACATTACTGGCGCCCGCTCAAGCAAATCGATGAACAACAGGAAGACAAGTGATACAAGTGATTTAGGTTATAGTCACACTCTGGACTTGGTCCTTGGGGATCACTCCTGGGAGTTGCACAGGGGGACCATGCGGGCTCCCAGAGGCAAAGCCAGTGCTCCAGTCCTCTGAGTCACTTCTCCAGCCAACAGTGCACTTAGCATTCGGCACCACCCTCTTTCCTAAAGTGCTAGGCACTGAGAGGAGACAAAAATGAAAGGGCTGTAAACGCTGAAACAAAGGTTCCCCATTTCACGGGGAACAAAACAAATCTCCTCGCTAGAGACCCAGGACCAGCCAGAATCTGGTGCCAGGGAAGTTCTAAGAAGAACTAGAAGGCTAGAGACAGCTAAGTGGGTTGCACACACACACATTTTGCATGCGGGAGATGCACATCTGGTTTCCTGCACCACAAGGTCCCAGAGCAGCCTGTGAGCACCACCAGGTATGGCCCCAAAATAAATAAAAAGAATTAGAAAAGCAATTATCCATAGATGGGGTTTATCAACCCAATGGACTGTGAAGCTGAGAGGAGCCAGAGGTCTCCCCAAGTTCTAGCTCTCTTCCCTGTGACATTCCTATGAGCTGAAAGCTCTGCAATCACAAACCCCCTTAGTTTTGTGTCCTTCCCCACATCACTGTTTTAGTCTTTGCTTTTTCTTAACAACACTATACTTCCAAGAAGGCCAGAGCACAGCTTAATGTAGAAAGGTTTGGTTTCTTGGTGTTGATTGGTGAACTGGAGCTTCAGGACAAGCCACAGCCTTGCTGAAGGTCCCCTGATAACTCAGCATCAAAATCCACAGCAGTGTGCCCAGAGCAGCACTGCTGATGCGGAAGTGCCGGGATCTGGCTTCCCGGAAGGCCAGCCTGGAAAGCATGAAGCCACAGGGTCACTCACAGCTGCCTGAGCTCCCTGCTGCTTCCAGCCAGTTCCCCCAGAGCAGGTGGCTGGCTGGGGCATCATGGCTCCCCAGAGCAGGTGGCTGGCTGAGGGCATCATGGCTCCCCCACAGAGCAGGTGGCTGGCTGGGGCATCATGGCTCCTCCAGAGCAGGTGGCTGGCTGAGGGCATCATGGCTCCCCCCAGAGCAGGTGGCTGGCTGAGGGCATCATGGCTCCCCAGAGCAGGTGGCTGGCTGAGGGCATCATGGCTCCCCCAGAGCAGGTGGCTGGCTGAGGGCATCATGGCTCCCCAGAGCAGGTGGCTGGCTGAGGGCATCATGGCTGCCCAGTTCTCGGCTTGACACTATTATAGATGTTCAAAGGCAGGTCTGTCCTTTGCCCAGAGCCAAGGTTTTCTGAGCCGCCCAGCCCAGGCAGTGCATTGGGGGAGGATCTATGGGCACTTTGCTTTGGGCTAGATTGGATATTGGATTTTCTCTTCAAGTTTATACTCGGAGCCCTCCATGAGTATCCTTCCCTCTCCCATGAGTATTCTATATCTTCAAGCTTAATACAACACGCATCATAAGATTCACGTGAATGGTCTGAACCCCCCTATGTGTTCTTGGCATTAACATTCTTTATAAGCATGCCTGGCCTTCTTGGCCACACATTGGGAAATTATACGGTGAATAGAAAACTCTAGTATATGAAGTGTGCTGAGTCTGATTTGGAGCACATCCACAAGTCTGCCTTTATCCATCTAATTACCGAATCAGCCCTCCAAAGAGGCACTTGTACCATAGAGGATACAGGCTGCTTTCAAGGCAAACTGACTGAATGGCTTCCAATAACACTGGGGAAGGAAAATTGGGAAAGACACATTCCATGTAAGTCGGCTGAGACCCCTTCATCCCCTTACCTATTCATGTTGCTCAATTCATGATCATAGCTTTGGGATTATCGTCCCACTGAGGTGTGTGAAGGTTGACATGTACATAGATATTGTTGCTCAAGGATTTTTTCCTAACCAAAAATAATGTTTGGCACACCCCAGAGACAGTGTACATTTGCTGCCAGATCCCCACAGCAAGGTGGGCGGCACGGTCAAGCTGGTACAGGGAATGTGTGCTTCTATGTTTAGACCAGACTGTAGCCTGTACATTGTACAATAGCATCATGCCTAAAAACAGCATGTATACCTTCAATTAAATATACTTTATGACAGGCTGAACGAGTTTTCAAGGTTCATCAACTTCCACACTGCCTCTCTTCCCTTTCCTCCCCACTCCCTCCCTCCTCCCTCCCCTCCTCTTCCCTTCTCTTCTTTTCAATCTCTCGCTCTCACTCTTGCTTTCTCCCCCTTCATGTTTCTGCCATTTTCTAAAACTACAGCTCTAAGTGGCTGCCCAGAATGGAGGTGAGACCATTTGTTCCCCTGGGTTCATCCCGCCAATCTGGGCTAGCTGCAGGCGGAGCAAGCCAGAGCAGGGGGACCGACAAGGACATCTTCACCCAGGGGAGTGGGCAAAGGATGAGGAGAGGGGGCAGGAATGTCGCAGGCAGAGGGAACAGGCTGGTGGCATGGGAGGAGAGAGCAAAGGAGGGGTTGGAACACACCAGTGGAACTCGAGGGGGAGCACATTGCTGCACTGCAGGAAGTGTGAGAAAAGGCACGTTGCTCAGTTTCCAGCTTCAGATGCAGCCCTCGGTCATGGGCTGTGAGGATCCTGAAGACAGCATTCTGGAAGGTTCTTCCTATCCCGTCCCTCCCCATGGGAGTGCCTGGGACTGCCTGGGACAGGAACCTCCCACTCAGGTATAGCAACTGACGCAGGGCCTCGCCCACATACGCTCTAAGGCCGACACCTGGGGGGCCTCTTTCTACCTTGACCCAGGCTTGGTCCTGGGAACCTTCCCTAGTTTCCTGAAGTGGATTCAGAGCTCAGGGCTTCTAGGTGCCCCCCTTGACATCCTGCTGCCTCAGAGAAACCGTTTTTCTCACTGAGCCCTGGCTCCGCCCAAGTCTGTTCTCAGCAGGAGCTGCCAGCCCCTCCACCAGCAGCAAAGCTCAGTCTCCGTTTACTGCCTCCTTGGTGACAGCTGATTCCTGTGAAGCCCCACACCTCCCGAGTCCATGAGCTCAGGAGACGAAAAGAGCAGGGTCTTTCCTGAGTGTTGCACACGTGCGCGCACACACACACACACACACACACACACACACACACACACACGCGCACACACACACACAGAGCCTTATTCCTTCCTGCATACAGGAGAACCCAGACCTCCAGAGAGGGAACTGCATCCAGGGGCAGATGGAGGGAGGCTGACGGGGACAGGACAGAATGGGAAACAAGGGTGCCGGTGGGCTCTTTTTCCAAAAACAAACAGGAGGGTGGGCTGCAGGAGTGGCTTGGTGGCTTAATGTACTGCCTCGCCAACGCAAGACTGAATTCTGTTTCCAGCGCCACCTCAGGCACTGAGCACCAATCCAGCATTTCTGGCCGCAGGAGTCATTTCCCACAGTACAGCTGGGAGGGAGGCATTCCCGGCAAGCACGTTAGCACTGCAGCGACCTCGGCAAGCCCAGTGCTAAACTAGAGGGGTTCAATTCCCAGCTGAACATGCCTGCCACGCAGCTAGAGTACGGCAAAAGAAAAGGGAGGAAAAGAATGACAGGCAAAACTCAAGCAGACATCAATAGTGTCAGGAATTGGCCCTGTTACACCAATATTGGCTGCTGTGGGACCAAGTGCTGCAAACTCCCCTCCACATGGGTTACTGTGTTTAAGCCAGTGCACAGTTTGGGAGGCAACCGGCTGTGCCCATTTCTGAGCGACTCACCTATCCAGAGAGACCTCAGATCCCGGAAAGAATGGGATTCAACTCCAGGTTGTAGAGGTGAAGGGAAGTATGTTGGGCGACCCCCCGTACTGAGCCTTAGCCTCCAGCTACACTTAGCTTATGTGGAGAGCTGGTCCCTGCCTTTGGGGAATCTCTGGAGCAGATACAATGGGAGTTCAGGAAGAATTGGACTGATTTCATAATTTTTATACAGCATAAATATTTTTATAATGAATCTCACTTGTCCCAAATCAATATTCTGTTCCCATGGGTCCCTGAGTGGGATATACATGTAGATAACCAAGAGTACTTGACCACGTTGGATCAACCATAATGTAATCGATTCTCCTAGTTTAGAGACATGCCAGTGCGCCCCCAGGCAAACTGAAGTGTCTCTGACTCTAAAGGTAATGCCAAAGTGAATTATTCTGATGGATTTTGGACCTTAGTGGGATCCAGAATCTGGGATCTGCTAGCTCTATATTCATAGTAAAAAGTATTAATGCCATTTCCTACAAATTACATTCTGAACTGCTTTCTGGTTCAGAGATGCAGCCCTTCCTCTCTCTGCTAGGGAGATTTTGCCTCTGGAAATCAGCTCTGGCTTTTGTGAGCTTGAGCCAAAGGCCCATCTAAATATCTACATTTCAAAAGGGTCATTTACCTGGCTTCATCTCTAGATAGCCCAACCCAGGATGGGCTGGGCTGCAAGATTTTGGAGGGCTTCTGTCTATAAAAGAAGCTAGGAAAGGAAGAAAGGGACTTTTTGCCTTTTGGCTTCCCTTAACATTTGCTTCTCTCTGTCCTCTCTGTTCTCTGTTGGGTTTCAACACATGGTGGCAGCCATCTTGGCCTACATGTGGGGCCCAGCGGGAACCCAGAGTATGGGGTTTTTTTCCTGTTCTTGGATTGTATATCAGAACCTGTGATAGTAAAGTCTTTTTAAAACTGCGCCGGATTCCTCGTTTCCCGGTATTGTTGGGGACCCCAGTGGTCCCCAGAAGTAGAGAAATAATGCAGGTACTTGATAAACCACTAGCTCCCCCTCACTCCCAGTCCATCTAACTGCAGCTGTTGCCAGGGAATCAGACCAGTTTCTTTGCTTCTCATAGAGAAGTGTGACCCTGCTGACTAGAGGTCTAAAGCTGTTCTGGCCCCAGTCTCTGGGGACCAGGCATGGCTATCCCCTGCATGCACATGGACCTCTGCATAGTTCTCAGCATTTTTGCGTGGCCACCTCCTTTGGTTTTGTTGGATATGGATGTGTTGCAGGTGCTCTAAGGCCACATCTGGTAGTCCTTGGAGTAAGCATCACGGTCACTCCTGGAAAAGCTGTGGGACTGTGTGTTGTTAGAGATCGAATCCAGGGACCCACACATACAAGGCATGTGCTCTGCCACTGAGCCATTACCCTGTTTTGAAGAATTGTCTCCCCAAAGGATCTCACTGTTAGTTTTCCTGCTAAAAGTAATGAGGTCCTAGTAAAAATTGTTTGCCTCTTCATCTCAAATGGACACACAGGAAAACTAAACTCGATTTCCTATGCCTACAATTTCACAATGAGAAAAGGAGCATGTCTTCATATGTGTATCATTTGTTGTCTTTAGACATTTAGCTAGAAATCAGATTTGGTTATAAATAAGGCATTCCTAAATAGTGACTTTTTGAATTTGGAATCTTGTTTTTGGTTCAGAAGGAAGACAGGGAATAAGGGCTAGGAGTTGTTCAAGGATATCAGGGTTGAGATCTCTGCAGTTCTCTTGGCTATCTCACCCTGTGGTGCAACAGGGCTGCTGTTGCTTCAGTTATCAGGCCTTCTCCCTAGAAGCAAAACAATCAGAAAGCCCCAGCTGACGTCCTTTCATATTCCATTAGTTAGAAATGTCATCTATCATGTGATCATTCCTAAGTAAAAGAGGGTGAGAATTGAGTTTTAAGCTTGCCTCATGGCTATCCCCCCAAAATAAGAGGGTTCTTTACTCAGAAAAAAAGGACAAATGGATACAAATGGCAAGTGATCATTTCTGATCAGAGAGCACCTTCGAGTCCTACTGCAGGAGGAAATACATGAGAAGCAACAATCAACATTTAAGCACAAGCAAGTTCTGACTAATCTTATTCATATATAAAGGTACTTTTTAGGTTTCACATTTAACACTCACACATGAGGTTCAGCCCCTAACTGCCATGCTGGCCACTCCCCAATTTTTTTTTTTTTTTGCTTTTTTGGGTCCACACCGGTGATGCTCAGGGGTTCCTCCTGGCTCTACACTCAGGAATTACTCCTGGCGGTGCTCGGAAGACCATATGGGATGCTGGGGATGGAACCCAGGCCAGCACAGGCTGGCCGCGTGCAAGGCAAATGCCCTACCCACTGGACTATCGCTCCGGCCCCACTCCCAATGGTTTATTCCTAAGATTGGCGTCATGTGTCACCAGTATGTCAGTGGCCCTGATGACACAGTATGACGAGATCCATGTGGAATGACTTAAGATAAATGCGGCTCTTCTGCATATTTCACTGTCAATCTCTTGGTTTTTAGGTCTTTTACCTTTGTGGAGAAGGTTATGCTGTCTCTCATTCCCTCCTCCCTCTCTTGCCACAAAAGCACTGTCCTTAACTTTTTGGAACTATTCTCTATGGCACTTCTCTGCCCTTGTCACTCACATCTTGTGTGAGCCATGAAGAAACCCTTCTCGGGTAAACCGAGTGGTCAAGTAAAACCATTCCACCTTCCAAAATGAGATGGTTTGGGAGCGAATGATAGGGTTAGGAGCCGGAATGATAGGGTTAGTGCCACAGTAGGGCACTTGCCTTGCACATGGCCAACCTGGATTTGATCCCCAGCATCCCATATGGTCCCCTGAGCATCTCCAGGAGTAATTCCTGGAGTGCAGAGCCAGGAGAAACGATGGACTATTGCCAGGTGTGACCCAAAAGACAAAAAAGAGATGATTTGACTCCCTTGAGTCACCTCATGTTTGGTGACTATGGTAGTGCCATTAGACTGTGTCACTGTGTATTGTTTTTCTCTTCTCAGAATGTCCATATCATACACCACTGGGTTTTGAGTCAGGAGAAGTGACATCGGATCAAATCACCTGCTCCAACCTGGGGCAGTATGTGGGCTGGTATTCCTCCTGGACTCCCTAATAAGGCACGGCTCAACAGTCAAGGGTTTGGGTAAGTGAGTAGCGCTTAGGCGATATTCCAGAAATACTGACTGAGCGGCCTCCAAGTGCCAAGGAAAGAGACAACACCAGTGAATAAGGTGGGCGAGGTTCTGGCCTTTTAGGGAGCACAGCTCAGAGGGAAGATAAAGCCTAAGCACCTGGTGCAAATGATTATTTGGAGAGTAGATTAGTGCCATTGCATGAGCAGAGAAAAAGAAGCCGAAGTGGAGAAATGAAGGCCCCAAGAAAGGCTTTCTAAGGAACAGATTTTGTTTTGTTGGTTTAGGGCCATACTCGAGTGGTGTTCAGGGCTTAATCCTGGCTCCACTTAGAGATCTCTCCTTGCAGAGCTGCAGAGACCATATGCAGGCTTGGGAGCAAACTGTGCAAGGCAAACAGCTGAACCCTCGTACTAGCTCTCCTGGCTTCATCGTGGAACAGATTTTGAACTGCCACTTGCAGTTGCCTCAGGAGAGGGAGGCAAGGGAGG
Organism: Cryptotis parvus; assembly: GCA_021461705.1. Classification (NCBI taxonomy): domain Eukaryota; kingdom Metazoa; phylum Chordata; class Mammalia; order Eulipotyphla; family Soricidae; genus Cryptotis; species Cryptotis parvus. Next base: position 13,083 of record JAJIBD010037306.1, read on the forward strand.
CACAAAGAGCAGCAGATGCTAAGGCCCTGGGTTGGGAAGATCCCGCAAGGCCAATAGAGATGGCGGCCTCAAGGTTAGACAGCAGGTAGCTGTGGCTGCAGAGGTTGGCAGGAGTTGGATGGTGCAGAGCGTCTTAGCCACGGGAAGGATAGTGGTCCTGATTACACAGATCGTGGGAGGACTCTGAAAGTGTATTAGTTAGAATACACATTTGTGCTGCTGTGATAAAACTCCCCAAAGCCCAAGACCTCAGTGTGGAATTTCCTTGCTGTCTTGGCTCATCTCCTGAGAAGGTGAGGGGCTATTTTGGTAGCTGGATGGTTATCAGGGGCCCAATGGGCCTTGTTGTTTCATCCTGAACAAGAAGAGTCTGTCTTGAGTCCCAGATGGCTGCTATATTTTACCATCAAGTCCACATTCTACTCAATAGGAAAAGAGCAGGCCTTTCCCTTAAGGGTACATGGACAATACAACTGGCCACAGAGCCCACATCACACTGATCAGAATTCAGCGCACAGGAGTCGTGAAATGGGATTTTTAGTGGTATGGCCCATTGCTCAGATAAAATGCAAAAAGTTCTACAGCTCAAAAAAGCTGGAAGAGGATATTGGGAGATCATTAGCAGATGCTGCTGCAAAACATTGAAATCGTGGAAGATCAGGTGCATGTTTTAAGAATAATATCCTGACTCCTATATACGAGCTGTTTAGTGGGGAGACAAATTACAGAAGCTAGGGCATCAGTTCAGGCAAGGGCTGGAGAGATAGTGCGGCAGGGATGGCACATGCCTTGCACACAGTAGACCCAGGGATTGATCCCTGGCTCCCATGTGGTCCCTTGAGCAGAGCCAAGAGCAGGTTCTGAGCACTGCAGGGTGTGTCCCCTAAAAGCAAAAGAAAAGGGCCAGTGATGCACAGCGGGTAGGGTATTTGCCTTGCACGCGGCCGACCAGGTTCGATCCCAGCATCCCATATGGTCCCGAACACCACCAGGAGTAATTCCTGAGCAAATGAGCTAGGAGTAACCCCTGAGCATCACGGTTGTGACCCAAAAGAAAAATAAAAACAACTGCTACTATGTGGGTTCCTGTGGTAGTGGTGAAATAGCTAGATTGAAAACCACTGGGAGGAGGAGCCAGTGGGTAGGTTGGGAGTTTAGGGTGACAGATTAAGAAGCCACCAAGGGTCTTGGATAGCTGGAGTGAACACCTGAATGGAGGTGGATGAAGAAAGATACAGAAGCCGGAAGGGCCCTGGGATATGGTTCATTTAGGGTGCTGGAAGATACCAGATGGTGGCTGATCAACAACCCATGCCCAGGTCTTGAGGTACAAAGGTTTTGGGATGGAAGTAAAAAAGTCAAGTCCTGGCCACAGAGCTAGTTCAGAACTAGAAATGAAGACAGACAAGGGATGATGCAAAGAAGCACAGGCGTGTGCAGCCCCAACGCTAACTAGAGCACTGAAGGACAAATATGCATTCCTTGATTTATGAGGCGCTAAGGCGGCCAACAAAGCAGGCCCTTCAATGGGGCTTATGCTGCAACTGAGCCTGTCCAGAGCCGTTGATTCAGTATTTTCTGATGACAGACAGTCCTGAAAGTTAGACAGTCATCTCCAGTGAAGTACAAATGTATAAGGAGCATGAACGTGAAAGGGAAAAAGCTCATGGAGAAAAGACCAGGAGATACTAATGAACAGGGAAGGGGGCGGGGGGGGCGAGAAACCATGGGGACCAAGACTGGAGGGAAGTCGTGCTCAGTCACACGCGAAAGCGGTTTCAGCTACACTCTGAGGCATTTCTTTGACAAATTAGTTGAATCTGGCCATCAGTCCTTGGCGGTTGGCAGTCCAGCGGGAGAAAGGCTGTAGGAAGAACAGGCTGGGGCGAGCCATAGCACAACAGGTAGGGCATTTGCCTTGCACGGCCGACCCGGGATCCATCCCCGGCATTCCATATGGTCCCCCAAGCCTCCCAAGAGTAATTCTTGAGTGCAGACCAGGAGTAACCCCTGAGCATTGCAGGTGTGACCCAAAAAGAAAAAAAAGCAAAAACAGGCTGAACACAGCGGGAGACCAGATTCTAGGTGTTTCAGAGTGCGCCACACTCTCCAAACTTTGTGGGCCCATCACTCACTTCCCTTCCTGAGCTTCCAAGCGGCGGGGAAAGCTCCTGAGAGTGGTGGTGTCCCTGGCAGGTGTGCGTGGCTCTCCAAATTCCAGGACAGCAACCAGTGGCTGCAGATTGATCTGAAGGAAGTCCAAGGTCATTTCGGGATCCTTACCCCAGGGCGCTGTGACACGGATGAGTGGATGAGCCAAGTACAGCGTGCAGTACAGGAGTGATGAGCGCCTCAACTGGGTATTTATATGGACCAGACCGAGCAACGCGGGTAAGTGGGGGTTTACCACAGGAGTACCTCGAGTGCCTCGGGGAATGAGTGTCGCTCTCAGTGATCTGGAGCCTCCTGTCAGCAGACAGTTGGGTAGTCAGCGCTGTCTATCAGGATGGTGCCACATTACACTATCCTTGACAGACTTGGTTGCGTGAATCCGATGTTCTAGTACCAAGAAGGGCAGGGGCTGGTCTGTATATGTACATTGGACCTTTCCTTACTGTTATTTTGCTTTGTGCAGTATGGGGCCCACCCCAGCAGGTAGAGGCCTTCCCCCTTCAGACCCTGTAGTGCTAGAGAGACACCTGGAGGGCTCAAGAAGGCTGGCCTGTGGTTCTGGGGATTCTGACATGTGACAGGCACAGGATTAAAAGTAAAAACTTTTGACGAGATCACCAGCTGGGAAACTTTGACAGCCAGCAAACTAACCACTCTGCAAATGGTTAAAAAGTCTAGGCATGCACACACATAGCACTAAAATCTTTGAACAGCTTTTTCATCCTCCTACTCCCTGAGAGTCAAGATCCGAACCGATTCCCCATGAGTCTGAATATCACAGACTCTTGTAAAATACACATACATAAATATGAATTAACATAATAAATGCACATTCTCAAAAAAGTTTAGTATATGAATATAATGCAAGAAGAAATGAATTCACATTATACTCCTAGACATAAATATATCATAGCAATTTCAATTAACACTAATGTAATTTTATAGTGAATATAATGTGCATATATGTAAAAAAATATCGTGTCTATTTGCAATGTGCTAAAAATTCTCTAGCTGTTTGGAAAGTATTAATGGTCCGAATATTGTGACCTGAGAACAGAAACCCCTCCAGCTAATTTGGACAGAAAATCCAGTTAAGTAGATATGTGTGACTGAAATCAGAAGGCTTTGTAGTCACTGATGCCAACTCAGACAGCAAGACATGCACTGGAAGGATTTCAAGGAGTTTGAACACAATAGGAAAGTCCATCTTTATACGGGGACATCATTTCATTCCGTCTATTATTAGGGCTTTCAAAGAGACCGGGGAATTCATTTTTCAGCCCTGCCTGTATTTCTGAAGCACTTGATGGTGCTTGCAAAGAGCATTATTCTCAGACACTCCCTGAGGCCTGTTTCTTCCTCCTCTTCACCTTCTCTCTGGAGTAGGTTCAAGAAGGCAGTTGAGGGCAAATAGCTTTCAGAAGGGGCGGTAGGTGCGCACTGAAGAGCGTGCAGTCTGGGCGCGAGCCGGTCTTCTTGTTTTTGTGATGGATGAGGTCAGTGTGGCAGCCGAAATTATTTTCCAGTTTTTGTCAGGACATAATCCTAAAGAGAATCAAATAATCCTGTCTCACTGAGCGCAGCCCTGTGGTTCGGAAGGTGTGCGGAGGATTTCCTGGCAAATGCAGACAAACTTCCACTGCAGTGTTTACGTTCCAGCCACTGCATCATTTTTAGCCAGAAAATAAGCTGCACAGTCCTTCTGCTCTTTACTCAGGGCACTGCCTTCCCCCCTTCCAGAATCTTCCTTCTAGAAGTCTCTGTGTCTATTGAAAATATCAATCCACATCAGAAGGACTTTCTCCTTGCATCAGTCTAGACACATGCCTTTCTGCTTGGGGCTCACCTCCTCTACGGTCAGCCCTAAGAGATGTGACT
>JAJIBD010037319.1:0-15614 GCA_021461705.1 Cryptotis parvus
GTGTGTGTGTGTGTGTCTGTGTGTGTGTGTGTGTGTGTGTGTGTGTGTGTGTGTTTTTGGGGGCCACACCTGGAGGTTTCAGGAATTGCTCCTGGTTCTGCACCTAGGGATCACTCCTGGCAGTGCTCAGGGGATCATAAGGGATACCAGGAATTAGATCACGATTGGCTACATGCAAGGCAAGCGCCCTACCCGCAGTGCTATCGCCCCAGTCCCCAAAGTGAGGTCTTTTGACCATTCACAGACAGCCTAGGAGATGGAAACACGGCATGGATCCTGACAGAATGTTTCTGCCGGGTCCCTAGCATTGCGCCAGTGCAGTGGACTCAAGTGGACACTTAGTTTCCTGGACTTTGCCAGAGAGCTAGCACAGGGGTTAAGCCTTGATCATGGCCAAGCCTGGTTCAGGCCCTTGAAACCCGCCAGAGCGATCGCCCAAGGGTCATCGTCCCACGTAATTGCAGCTTCCTCGTCATGTCACAGCATATGCATAGAGCTCTCAGGACTGCGCGCCCCGCACCAGAGAATAGTTCTGGAACACTCTCTGCCCTGACAAGGTGGGCTGAAGAAGCACATCTGCTTCCCGCTTTCAACTGTGAGACTAAAGCACTTGCGGTGACAGTTGAGGCAGGGCCGTCCGCCGTGGCTCGCAGATGAGAACGTGTGTGGCATGAGGGGCCCTCAGGGGCTCTTCAGCGGTGGAGTCTGTGTGTGGTGTTCGGGGGAGAGGAAGGGGGCCACACGGGGGTGCTCCAGGGCTTCCTGCTCTGTGCTTGGAGCTACGCCTCCTGGTGGCGCTGGGGGCTGTACCCAGACCTCCTGTGTGCTCGCCCCCTGAGAGCTGTATGGCTCTGGAGATACTGTCTCAGTGTCACTGTTCTTCCCGTTCAGCTTCATGTCAAGGACCTGAATGAGACCATCCAGTACATGTACGATCACAAAAATGTACAAAAGGTAAGGTCAGTGCCCGTGGGGGGGGCCCGGGAGGGTGCACTGAGCCCCAGTCCCCTGGCCCGCCCGCCCCTTAGAACACTGGGTGCTGTGTTTCTGGGAAGGGTCCCCTTCACTCCACCCGGTTGCCCATGATTTAGTGATTAGAGACTGTAGCTGGTAGGTGAGAAGATGCTGTTACAGCTCAGCCCCCCCAGAGCCTGGCCTGTAGGTCTGTTGTGAGGCTGAGAACTTACCTTCCCTGGGTTTCGGGGATGCATGGAGACCCCTCCTTCCTGTACCTGAGACTGGCAGGCAGCCCGAGACTCAGTGATCAGACTGGATTCAGGGCTTCCATTTTGCGTGGTGGACTGTCCATGGGCTCCACCTCCCGGACGCTGAAGTGAAGGCCCCAGGCTGAGCTGCAGGAGTGGGCCTGCGAGGACCATGGACGAGGCCAGGTGTGTCTCTCTCTGGCCTGCAGATGGTCTTCTACATCGAGGCCTGCGAGTCGGCTCCATGATGAAGTACCTGCCGACCAACATCAACGGTAGGTCATGAGGGTGTGGGTGGGGGGTGTTGGCCCTTCAGCTGGCCAGGGAGATGGCCCGGGCTGCCAGGGTCACTCCTGGTTCTGCCAATGGGAAGAACCAGGTGTTCTCCCCCTTTTGGGGTTGGAGGTAGGAGAGTTAGGGCAGCCCAGTGTGAAAGCGGGGAGACTCTGGCCTTCTCCTCGAGGTCCAGTGGCTGGAAACGGGAGGCCTCGGTCTGTCTGGAGACCCAGTCCAGACCACAGTCTTCCGACTCATCGTGGTTCTCTTGGGGGCTGCTGGGGGCTCCCTGCTTTCAGGTACGTGACCGCCTTTGTCTTCCCCATCTCAGGCCAGGCCAGGGTGCTGCCTGCCCATCTGGTGGTTACAGGTTAAGTGATACCGTGTCCAGTGCCTTTGCAGGCAGTGAATGGTGTCGGTGCATGTCATAGTCGATTCAAGGCTGAACTGGGGCCAGGGAGAGGTACAGGGTCAGGTGCTTGCCTGGCAGGTAGCTGACCCCAGTTAAGTCCCAGTACCACATATGGTCCTCTCCAAGCACCTCCAGAGGTGATTTCTGAGAACAGAATCAGGAGTAAGCCCCTGATCACTGCTGAGTGTGCCCCACCCCACCTGCTGCTCCACGGGACCCCAAGTAACGCTTCTCTTCTGCAAACTAAATGAGGTCGTCCCACGTTTCTGGAGCGCAATTTTCACCCCTGTATTCCACAATAGCTTGATGTCCTCATACACATGTATGATTAGTTATTGCTGCAGAAAGTGTCTCCTGAGGGGCTGGGGGGTGCTCAGAGCGCTGAGTGATGCTCAGAGGACCTCCAGGTTTGATCCTCCACAACCTTTGCTGTGCACAGGCCTCCTGATCTCCCCAACGGTATTATCGGGGAGTCTCTTCCCAGCAAGCTCAGAGATGACTCCTGGATCTGTGCTCAGGCGCTGCTCCCAGCAGGGCCCAGGGGCACCTCATGATGCCAAGAAGCCAGCCCGGGCTCTAGCATGCAAAGATGCGTGTGTGCTTGAGTGTGTCCGTGTGTACTTGAGGAGTGTATGTGTGTGCCTGAGTGTGAATGTGTGTAGGTGGGTGTGTATGTTTGTGTGTGCATGTATGTGCATGAGAATACATGTGTGTGTGCATGTATGAGTGAATGTGTGTGCATGCGTGTCTTGGTGTACATGTGAATGAGTGTGTAAATGTATGTGTTCATGAGAGTGTGTGTGAGTGCCTGTGTATGTGAATGTATGTTTATGAATTGTGTGTTCATGACTGTTCATGTGTGCGAATGGAGTGTTTATCGGTGTGTGTTCATAAGTGTCTTTGTGTGCCTGTGTGAATGATTGTGTGTTTATGAGAGTGTGTGTGTGCCTCTGTATATGTGTGTGAATGAGTATGTTTATGAATGTGTGTGTTAATGTGTGAATGAGTGTGTGCTCCTGAGAGTGTGTTTGTGCCTGTGTGTATGCGTGTGCAGTGGCAGGTGGAAGGCTGTGGCCACACAGGAAAGACCGTCTCAGCCCCAGCGGCTAATGGGGCGCTTTTTACTCGGGCAGTTTATGCGACCACGGCTGCCAATCCCGAGAGTCTTCCTTCGCCTGCTACTACGACGAGAAGCGGTCCACGTACCTGGGGGACTGGTACAGTGTCAACTGGATGGAGGACTCAGACGTGGTGGCGTGCACGCCAGGGCCGGTGGAGGCTGAGCCCTTTGGCCCTGACGGTCGGGGATTTGACGGTCTCGTGTCTTACAGGAGGATTTGGACGAGAGAGACCCTCCACAAGCAGTACCAGCTGGTGAAAGCGCACACCAACACCAGCCACGTCATGCAGTATGGGAACAAGGTGAGCTTGGCCAGGCAGGGAGGGCGCTGCACCCCAGGGATCCCTCCCGGACCTTTGGAATCAGACCTTGCCAGGTGCAAACACACCAGCCGACTCTGAGCCTGGACAACCCCCGTCCTTCTCTGACCCGGTTCCTCTATGGCCACGGCCCACATGTATCAGGAACCAGCAGCTTAAAGAGACTTGTGAGGGAAACCATGACTTGGCACATAACTGGCACGCAGGAAGGGAGAGATGCCCGAGTGGACAGCTCCCCAGTGGGCACACCAGGAAGGAGAGATGCCCGAGTGGACAGTCCCCAGTGGGCACACAGGAAGGAGAGATGCCCGAGTGGACAGTCCCCAGTGGGCACACAGGAAGGAGAGATGCCCGAGTGGACAGTCCCCAGTGGGCACACAGGAAGGAGAGATGCCCGAGTGGACAGTCCCCAGTGGCACACAGGAAGGAGAGATGCCCGAGTGGACAGTCCCCAGTGGGCACGCAGGAAGGAGAGATGCCCGTGGACAGTCCCCAGTGGGCATGCAGGAAGGAGAGATGCCCGAGTGGACAGTCCCCAGTGGGCACGCAGGGAAGGAGAGATGCCCGAGTGGACAGTCCCCAGTGGGCACACAGGAAGGAGAGATGCCCGAGTGGACAGTCCCCAGTGGCATGCAGGAAGGAGAGATGCCCGAGTGGACAGTCCCCAGTGGCACACAGGAAGGAGAGATGCCCGAGTGGACAGTCCCCAGTGGGCACGCAGGAAGGAGAGATGCCCGAGTGGACAGTCCCCAGTGGCACACAGGGAAGGAGAGATGCCCGAGTGGACAGTCCCCAGTGGGCACAGGAAGGAGAGATGCCCGAGTGGACAGTCCCCAGTGGGCACACAGGAAGGAGAGATGCCCGAGTGGACAGTGCCCAGTGGGCACGCAGGAAGGAGAGATGCCTGAGTGGACAGCCTCCCCAGTAGGCACGCAGGAAGGAGAGATGCCCGAGTGGACAGTCCCCAGTGGGCACGCAGGAAGGAGAGATGCCCAGAGTGGACAGTCCCCAGTGGGCACGCAGGGAAGGAGAGATGCCCGAGTGGACAGTCCCCAGTGGGCACACAGGAAGGAGAGATGCCCTGAGGACAGCCTGCCTCCCCAGCGGGCGCCATGGCATTGCCCTTGACATGACGCTTTGGGCACCCTCGTGCAGTCAGTGGCGCGCTCCTCTCCACGTTTATCCCTGGCATCTCGGAAGCCTCCTCCTGTTTTGGGGCCACACCCGGTGATGCTCTGCGTTTACCCCTGATACTGCTCAGGAGTCACTCCTGGCCATCTTGGGGGACCATCTGGGGTGCTGAGATTGAACCTGGTTGGCTGCGTGCAAGGTGATGACCTCCCGACTGTGCTCTCACTCCCGGGTGCCCGCTGGGCTCGCCCTGTCCTTGCTGAGGCTGCGGTTGATGCGAGGCTGCCACCTGCTGTCCAGAGGACAGAATCTCAGTCCCCAGGTGCTGCCGTTTGCACCTGGCCGCCCGCTGAGGCTGCTCCTTTGTGAGTGTTGGCCTTGGGTGGGTGTAGGAGGTCATGGGCCCGGGCTGAGGACTCCGCGCCTCCCCAGGCCTGTTGTTTACTTGGAGCCACACCCAGTGGCACTGGGGGCACAGAGTGTGCGCACCAGCCCTTGAGCTGCCCTGTGATGGGGCCTAGAGCAGAGAGGTGGGATGGACAGGCAGACCCAGAGACCCCGCCGGCCTAGGGTGGGGGAAGAACCAGGGAGAGGAGAACCGGGCAGCCCCCAGTCTTTTCTGCTCTTGGAAGTTTTTAGTTATTTAGTTATTTTGGCTTTTTGGGTCACACCCAGCAATGCTCAGGAGTTACTCCTGGATCTGCACTTGGGAATTACTCCTGGCAGTGCCTGGGGACCATATGGGATGCCGGGATGGAACCGGGTCAGCTGTGTGCAAGGCTAGCGCCCTCCCCCACTGGACTATTGCCCTGGCCCCTCTTGGCAGTTTTGAGCCGTTAAGGGCCTTGGTGAGGTGTAGGAGGAACTTGTTCTCATGTGGTTTTGTACATCATTGGGCACCTCCTGTTCCTCGTCCCGAGCGGCCCTGCCACTTGCCGCCTGGCTGGGAGTGAGAACGCTGCTTCCTCTCTCTCCCACTGGGGCCGGTCTGCAGTGAGCCGCAGGGCGAGGCCTGGAGCATAGATCCTGCCCAACCCCATGTCCCAGCCTCAGTATTGATCCAGACCGTGGACTTGCTCATGCTGGAACCGGGTATCTGCGAGGCTGATCCAGCGCTGGGCCGGAGCTGTGTCGGGGTCATATGGGAAGGAAAAGTGCATCCGCCAAGGGTGCCAGCCTTTCCCGGGCACCTGCCCCACTGGAGTATTTCAGCTGCTGACCGAGGGCCACGCACTGTGCTGTTTGCTGCCGCTGGGGATGCTACGGCCGTGGAGAGGGCTGTGAGCCCGGAGGCTGCCTCGGGGCGGCAGGGGCAGCGCCGCTGTGGCCGACGCTCTATCTGCCCTCTCCTGTCCCCAGTCCATCTCCACCATGAAGCTGATGCAGTTCCAGGGGATGAAGCACAGAGCCAGCACCCCCATTTCCCTGCCCCCCGTCACACGCCTGGACCTTACGCCTAGCCGCGACGTGCCCGTCAGCATCTTGAAACGGAAGCTGATGCTCACCAATGACCTGCTGGAGTCGCAGCGCCTGATCGAGGAGATCAGGAGCACCTGGAGGTGAGCCATGGGAGGGGAGCCACTCGGTGTGTGCGTGCTGAGCCTGCGTGCGTGAGCCTGCCTGGTCTCCGCAGCGTGCGTGCGCTGCCCAGGCCTGGTCTCTGCATCTACGCACATTTGCCTTTTTTTTTTTTTTTTTTTTTTTTTGCTTTTTTGGGTCACACCCGGCAATGCTCAGGGGTTACTCCTGGCTCTGCACTCAGGAATTACTCCTGGCGGAGCTTGGGGGACCATATGGAATTCGGGGATCAAACCTGGGTCCGCTGCATGCAAGGCAAACGGCCTACCCGCTGTGCTATCGCTCCGACCCCTGGTTGTGTCTTGCTGGTGCTGTGAGACCACAGGAATCCTCCAACTCACAGTCATAGGTGTCATTAGTGGCTGAAAAAAAAAAATCCACATAATTTGCGACTTCTGCGGTTGTTTCCTGCCTTAGAAGCAGGCAGTGGGGTCTGGGAACAGATTTTGTCACTGAGGGATGTCAGTGAGGTCATAGGGTTTTCTCAAAAATCACCTTCTAGGAGGAGGGGTGTGGGTCGTGGTGGTCCTTAGGCTCTGGGTTCTATGCACAGGGGGTCACTCCGGCGGTGCCCAGGGGACCAGCTGGGCAGTTGGCCCTGGAGCTCTGGGCCCATGCGGGGCGTGTGGGAGCCGTGAGGAGTCCGGCATGTTCTGGTAAGGTGCTTTCCTTGGCAGGCCCAGCAGGTCATTGAGAAGTCGGTGAAGAAGATCGTGATGTCCCTGGCTGACTCGGAGGCCACAGCACAAAGGCTGCTGTCCTCCAGGGCCGAGCTCAGCGCCCACACCTGCTACCAGGCGGCCGTGGGCCACTTCGCAAGCACTGCTTCAACTGGCACATCCCCAAGGTGAGCCCAGCGGCCCAAGTGACCTCCCCCTCTTTGGGTACCTGGCTCTGTCCTAGCCAGGCCACTGCAGGTGGACAGAGGGGGAGGCTGGATGTGAACGGTGAGGGAAGCTGATCTGACTCGCTCACCAGCCTGGCCCCAGGCACTTTTCTTTTGGGGGTGCTGGGGGCGCATGCTCTGTGTTGCTCGGGGCTAACTGCCGGCTCTGCACAGAGATCATTCCTGGTGCAGTTGGGGATCTGCTGACCGAACCTGCCAGGGCTGTACTGTTCTCTCTGGTCCCCAGACGCTCTTGGGTCACACCCAGCGATGCTCAGGGGTTATTCCTGGCTCTACACTCAGAAATTACTCCTGGCGGTGCTCAGGGGATCATATGGAATGCCGGGATCGAACCCAGGTCAGCAGTGTGCAAAGCAAGCGCCCTACCCCGCTGTATTATGGCTTCGCCCGTATTGAATAGTTCAAACACCAAACCATGGTTCTGGCGACAGATTACATGCCTCGTGTGTGTGGGACCCCGATTCTCACTGCCGACATGACTTCTCTCCCCACCAGCACCTCCAGGTGTGAAGCCCCCCCACACACCCCCCTGAGGCCAGAGCATAGTCCAGCAGGCAGAACACTGGCCTTAGTGTAGCTGCCCAAGGTTTGGTCCCCGGCATTCCATATGGTTCCCTTAGCTCTGCCAGGAGTGAGCACCAAGCCAGGAGTAAGCCCTGAGCATAGCCAGGTGTGGCACATAAACACACACACACACACACACACACACACACACACACACAAAATCCCCACTTTTTCAGGGAACTTGAAAAAAGGCTTAATCATGCAGCCTGATACCCGCCATCTGGAGATGCACGGCCGTCTCTGGTCCCTCTCTCTGGAAGGACGTTTTGGTGGTCAGGCGCCCCTCCCTATACCAGTCTGTTACCCTCCAGTGGGGCATTTGGCCACCGCTTGTCCCCCTCATCCCAGCATGAGCTGTCCACAGCCGGGTCTTAGGGTCAGGTTCCCCAGACGGGGACTCCCCCCTCCCAGGCTTACCCACCCTCCGTCCAGCTGCTTTTACTTGGGATGGCTCGTCAGTCTCACTCGATTATCAGAAGGTAGGGAGTGGGGGTGCCGTCCCGAGGCAGGTGCTCTCCCTGTCCCTGTGGGAGGTGGCCGCGCCAGCATAGGCGAATGTCTGTACCCGTGTCTTCCAGTACGAGGCTGCGCTGGGACACCTGTATGTGCTGGTCAATCTGTGTGCAGAGCCTTACCCCATCGACAGGTAAGTGCCGGTGCACAGGGCCTCGGAGGCCGTCTGCTTCCCGTGTCTGCCGGGCTGGACGTGGCCCGGGCTGTGCCCACTGAGCTTGGCCCCGTTTCACTGACTTCACAGAATCAAGCTGGCCATGGAGGAGATATGCCTTGGTCACTACTGAGTGGCTCCTTTCCAAGCTTCCACACGCCAGCTCAGTCCGGAACGCAGCGTCCCAGCCGCACAGGAGGAGGAGTGAGCGCGGGCGGCCGAGCCCACCGGCCTCAGGAGACACGGCCCCCCCTTCCTCTAGGCTCTCACCTTCAGGACAGCGGCAAGCTCTGAGGACCGTCTCTGAAACCACTCAGATGGATGTTTGCACTCTTGGGGTATTGTCCCCACTCAAGATTGTTTCAGGAGTTGGGAGTACTGGGGGTGGGTCCAGCCATGTGAGAAGTTCCAAGCCATGGCCTTGGCCTTCGGGATGCGTCCTTGAAGGGGTGTGAGTCCCGATGGGAAATTAATTTTAGAAATGATTCCGAGCTCTCATTGTTTTACCACCTCCACACGAATCAACACGTTGAATAAAGTCACAGTACTGAATCCGGCTGACCAGGTCCTGCCCCTCCTGTGGGAGGGGCTCCCCAACTCCGACCCCCAGGCAGATGCGGGTCCCTCCAGGGGTTCACGGGGGGAGGGGGCTCTGTGGCTGAGCACACGCTCTGCCTGGGTTCAGTTCCACACCACAAGGATCCCCAGGTATGACCCCTGAGCATCCCCAGGTGTGCCCAGACAACAAAACTTCCCTGTTACTAGCTACTTTTAAAGGACTGGGCCTGGGCCCCATCCTACGGGGCTACCCCTCAAAGCGGCAAAGGGACACAGGGTGCGGGATGTCACGTGACGGCCCCCTGAGCGGTGACCACTGCTCCTGCAGCCCCTGCCCAGCCCTGTTGGGCGCTGCCCCCCCTCAGAAACTGGGCTGCGGGCCCAGCGCACCCTGAGACTCGCCGCGGTGGACTGGTCCCCACCGGGCCAGCAGGTGTCCTGCACTCCCCCACCTGGCCGTGTCCGGGGGTCTCCCACTGTGGACGCTTGGGAAGGGGCATGTGGACAGCATGTGGGGGGCAAAGGGGAGGAAGGCGTCTGGGGATGTCTGGCTCCGTGAGGGTCTCTGCCCCAGACCAGAGGCCACAGCTGACTCCTGACCACAGCTTGCCAATGTCCAGGGGCTTAGTGTGCCAAGTCCTGCAGGCTTGCCCAGCACATGGGACTCTCGCTGTTCACAGCCCTCCCAACGGTGCCTCTCTGATCCGTCTCTTTCCCAACACCGACATGCGTGCTAGTGTTTTGCAGTTACGCAACAAACAACTACGTTCCATGCTGGGGACTGTTCATGAGAAGGGCCCAGATCTGGGGAGCAGAAGCCACCACACAAAATCTCAGGCAAAACTGGGGCCAGGTGGGGGTGGGTATTGAAAACAGACGAAGTTTTCTGCAGTCAGGGAAGACTTCCTGGAGGAGATGGGTGATGAAGGGTGACTAGGAGTTGACTAGACAATTAACCTGGGAACGAGTCTGTGCACTGTGCGGAAAGGGGTGGACTCAGTCTGGCCACGATGCAGAGATGGGAATGGCGGTGGGGAAGGGGACGCAATGACAAGCTGGAGGGAGGTGCCGGCTCCTGGGCCGAGTCTAAAGCGTGGTCTTAGGAGACAGGGACCCTTTCAGTGGTAGCCGCTGCAGAGGGCACTTGTCTTGCACACAGCCAACACAGTTCTGATCCCCAGCAGCCTACATGGTCCCCCTGAGCCTGCCAGGAGTAATTCTTGAGCACAGAACCAGGAGAAACCCCTGGGCACTGGATTGTGCCCCCCCCCCCAAAAAAAAAAAAAAAAACTAAACAGACTCCAAAGAGACAGGGCCCTTGGTGGGCAGGAGGAAAGTCTTCTGGACTTGGGGGCGTCTGGCTGAGCAGTGCTCCGGGCCCTTCAGAAACGAGGAGGGAGGGGCCCGAGCGACGGTCCAGCGGGGAGGGCGTTTGCTTTGCACACAGCCGATGCAGGTTGGATTCCCGGCATCCCATTAGGTCCCACAAGCACTGCCAGGAGTAACCCCTGAACATTGGGTGTGACCCAAAAAGAAAAATAGAAGGGATTTCCCAAGGGGTTTTATTCACGGCCCGCCGGCCGCCTGTACACCGCCGGGTGAGGTCCCAGGTGTGGCCACCGGGGGGCGACCACGGCAGGGTGGCCTTAGCCTGCCCTGTCCATCAGCAGTCCAACTGACCTCACCTGGGGTGTGGCTGCTTCTGTTGAGGCCGGGGAGCTGCTGACAGGCTCCTGTGCTGGGCGCCTCAGCGCCGGGAGATGCTTGGGGTGTGGGCAACCGGGTGTGGCCAGGCCACTCCTGAGGACAGTCCTGGGGAAACCGAGGGTCAGATCGGGGGTGCGGAAGGTCCGCCCAGGGCGCCACGAGAGAACAGGGGGTGGCTTTGGACTGTTTTGGCGTGTCTGCTCTCTGCCTCAGTTTCCCTTTTCGTGGAACGGTGCGTGTGGCCGGGACAGTCAATCGGATGCGCGCCGGGAGGGCGGCAGGGAGGGCAGCAGGGCGGTCACAGGAAATTGGGCTCCCGCACCACGAGGCAGGGGCGGGCCGCCGCCGCCGTCCAGGGGCCGGTACACGAAGTGGAAGTCGCGCTTAGGCTCGCCTCCGCAGCAGGTAGCCCTTGATGCGGTGCGGCAGCGCCTGCCGCCAGCTGGAAGCAGCGTCCGTCCACCAGCACGAAGAGCCGGTGGTCCGCGCCTGCGGCACCTCGAACTTCTCGGCGCACTGGGCACAGCGCCTCGGCAGGCGTGTCCGAGCGACGCCAGCGTCCGCGCCTGATGCTCGGGCTCCAGGTACGACACGCAGATGAAGTCCTAAGGGGCGACATGGCAAGGGCGCGGTCACGGGGAGGGGCCCACGCGGAAGCCCCTTCCCCACACGGAACCTTGGCGGGGACTGGCACGTCTTTGCCCACGCTGGGCTTCAGGTTTCTCTAGAGTGGGCAGGGGGCAGGACACTGGGGTGACCACGGGTAACTGGGTACCAGCCAAGCCGGCATCTCTGGTGACTGGGTACCACCAAGCCGGCATCTCTGGTGACTGGGTACCAGCCAAGCCGGCATCTCTGGTGACTGGGTACCACCCAAGCCGGCATCTCTGGTGACTGGGTACCACCCAAGCCGGCATCTCTGGTAACTGGGTACCAGCCAAGCCTGCATCTCTGGTGACTGGGTACCAGCCAAGCCGGCATCTCTGGTGACTGGGTACCACCACCAGCCGGCATCTTTGGTGACTGGGTACCACCCAAGCCGCATCTCTGGTAACTGGGTACCAGCCAAGCCGGCATCTCTGGTAACTGGGTACCACCCAAGCAGGCATTATTTGGTAACTGGTACTACCCAAGCTGGCTTCTTTGGTAACTGGGTACCAGCCAAGCTTGCATCTTTTGGTAATTGGGTACCAGCCAAGCTGTCATCTTTTGGTAACTGGGTACCACCCAAGCTGGCATCTTTTGGTGACTGGGTACCACCCAAGCAGGCATCATTTGGTAACTGGGTACCACCCAAGCTGGCATCATTTGGTAACTGGGTACCACCCAAACCGTTATCTTTTGGTAACTGGGTACCACCCAAGCCGGCATCTCTGGTAACTGGGTACCACCCAAGTCGGCATCTTTGAACTGGGTACCAACCCAACCAGCAACTTTTTTTTGTATTTTGCTTTTTGGGTCACACCTAGCAATGCTCAGGAGTTACTCCTGGCTCTGCACTCAGGAATTACTCCTGGTGGTGCTCGGGAGAGCATATGGGATGCCGGGGATCGAACCCGGACATCTTTTGGTAACTGGGCACCACCCAAGCCCGCTGAGCATCACCGCCCGCTGCGCAGTTTCGACACAAGGAGCAAGCGCGCCCCCTGGTGGCCAGCTCGCTGTCATCGTGCGTCCACTCTCCCTCTCGCTGTCAAGGATTTGTCCACTCTCCTTCCTAGCCCCTGGCCCCCACGCCTCAGATGCAGCGTGCCAAGGGCTTCATATAAGCAAAATTGGAGGTGCAGGTCCTCAGAT
The DNA here is from genome assembly GCA_021461705.1 of Cryptotis parvus. Classification (NCBI taxonomy): domain Eukaryota; kingdom Metazoa; phylum Chordata; class Mammalia; order Eulipotyphla; family Soricidae; genus Cryptotis; species Cryptotis parvus. The sequence goes on from JAJIBD010037319.1 coordinate 12,243, forward strand.
ACAGAACCTAGGGGGCAGCTCAGCCTTCAGGGCTGGAAGAGGCAGGATGGGATAGGACAGGGGCAGGGAGGCAGAATCGGTGGGAAAGGGAGGGGGCGTAGGACGGTGGGGAGGGGGCACCCCAGGAGCCAGGAAGGGGAGGGGAGGCCCCTGCCTGCGGGGCGGGAGCACTGGATTGGCGGGAGCACGGGATTGGTACCCGCCATGGGCCGAGGGGTGGGGGAGGACCCTGTGTCTCCGCCGGCCTGGACTCCGTGTGCCCCCCACCCCCGTGACTGTGACCTCTGCGTCCATTTTGTTTAGCAGCAAACTGGGAGATGGGCAGTTCTTACACAGAAAACCAGCTCCGGCCTGCAGCTGCCCGGCTCCCCAGGGCCTCAGTAGGTGCTCAGGACTGCCCCTTGTGGAAGGATGGTGGCAGCACAGCCAGAGGGGTGGGCTGGGCTGGGGCGTGTGGGTGGAAGGGGAGTGGGGAGACGCCTCCTTCCAGAGCTTCCTTTTCTCCCTTGAGCATGCACAATTCTTCCCAGCTCCGAGTCCTACTTGCCAAACCAGTGAGAAAGTGGCCTAGGCCGGAGCAGGGAAACTGGCAGAAGTTAAAATCAAAGCTGCCCACCCACCGGGCACCCTAAACATCATCCAGGGGCCCGTCAGGTTGGTGGCCTGGGGCATGGGGGAGGGGGGATCAGCCCAGCTGGTCCACAGAAGCTGAATCTCAGAAACGCAGGGACCGTTGCAGGTCCCCTAACAAGTGAGGAAAGAGCTGAGTCCAGAACCCGAGCTGCTTTTTTTTTTTTTTCTTTTTTGGGTCACACTCGGCAATGCTCAGGGTTTCTCCTGGCTCTGCACTCAGGAATCACTCCTGGCGGTGCTCGGAGGACCATATGGCGTTTGCCTTGGTCGGCCGCGTGCAAGGCAAATGCCCCCACCGCTGTGGCCCCAGAACCCGAGCTTCTTTTGTCTTCCGGCCCGGACTGTGCTGGTCACAGGTGAGGCACGGGATTCAGGTCTAATGTGCTCCAGGTGCTGGGGGCCGGGCCTGCTTGCCCTGGCAGGGTGCTTAGACACGTGTTGGATAGAATCCTGCCCGCCCGTTGTCCACCCAATTTTTTTGTAAAAAGGGATGTTTGCTGGTCTTTCCTGGCTCCTCGGGTAAGTGGGCGTTGATTGGGCACACAGGGGCAGCAGCTGCTGGTGGCCCTATCTCCGGCCCGGCTGGTGGGGCGCGGCGCCCCATCCCGCCCCATCCCGCCTCACCTGCACGGAGGAGCGGGGAGGCCCTGGCCTTGTTCAGCGTGCGCCCGGCGCCTCCCAGCGGTGGATGGAGTCCTGCACCTCCACGCCTCAGCTGCCGCGTTACCGTGATCTTGTCGTAGTTCTTGATGTGCTCCAAGGCCCCGTAGGTGGTGGTCAGGTGAGTAGGAACCTGCGGGGCAGGAGCGATGGTGGCGCCTGGGCCCAGCTCGCGGAGGGGTGGGGCTCCACGGCCCCGCCCACCACAAGCCCCGCCCACCGGTCCAGGCCCACCCCTCCACCCCTGCACCTGCGAGCCTCACTCAAGCGCCCCTAAACTCCAACCACCCACGCACGCACGCACGCACGCACGCATGCACATACACACACCCTGACCAGGTTCTCTTGTCTTTTGGGGTCACACCTGGCAATGCTCAAGGGTTACTCTAGCCCAGCACTCAGGGAATTTACTGTTGGAGGTGCTCAGGGAGCCATAGGAGATGCCGGGATCGGACCCGGGCCGGCCGCGTGCAAAGCGCCAAGAATTTAGAGGCTATGTAAGAAATCACAGACATGGGGCAGAGCTGCTACTGGCTCTCCCTGTGACCAGCCGCTCACGAGGCGCCCGGGAGGGATGGTGGGTTCTAGCCCTGGCCCACCACCCCGCAGAGCCTCGCAACGAAGCCAGATGACCCCCCCCCCCACTCCATGAGGGCCTCCATTTTCCACATCCGGACTTCTCTCTCGTCAGAACTCCACCCAGCAGACCAGCCTATCACAGCCCGGCTCGCGAGCTCAAGCGGCTCTGCAGTTCATCAATAAATGCTGGACTTAGAGATGACTACAAGACTATGCTACCTGCACGGCAGAGCCTGGCAAGCTACCCGTGTCTTATTTGATATGCCAAATACCAGTAACAATTATAGACCTCATTCCGGAATGGATTGAGGCTCTATATGTTCCTGGAGCAAGCAGATGCCCTTGGGCTACACTAGCATGAGACAGGACATATGGAGATGTTACTGGGGCCTGCTCGAGCAAATTGATGAATGGGAAGACAGTGATACAGTGATGTAAGAAATGAGCAATCTTAATAAATGTCGAAAGTGCTGATACCAACCTAGAACTGAGCATTAAATACAGGCAAAAAGATACACATGACAACCTCTTAATGTATGTATTGTAATCCACAATGTGAAAGGGAAGGAAAAGAGAAAGAGAGAGAGAAAGAGAAAGAGAAGGAATTAAGAACCTACCACAGAAGCAGGCTGGGGGGGGGGGGGAGGAACCGGGATGTTGGTGGTGGGAAATGGGCACTGGTGGAGGGACGGGTGCTGGAAAACTGTATGACCAAAACCCAAATATGAACATCTTATGAACATCTTTGTAACTATATATCTCACGGTGGTATAATAAAATATTTTTTAAAAAAGAAATGAGCAATCTCGGCAGTCTTGAAGGGGCGGAGGCGGGGACTTCTACCAAATGTATATGAACATATACATGTAGTAGATGGCACGTGAGAGGGTCAAATGGAAATGTTACTGGCGCCCGCTTGAGGAAATCGATGAACAACAGGATTCTAGTGATCTAGTGACATGAAGTAGCTATTCTACAGAATTGTTTTATTTTAAAGTATAGCTCAGGAATTGTTCTTATTCCTTTGGGGGTGGCTTAGGGGCCACAGCCTGCAGTGCTGGGGGGCTTACTCCTGACTCTGTGCTCAGGGATCACTCCTGATGGGTTTGGGGACCATATAGGGTCCCCCTGTGTGGGAATCACACCTGTGTCTGGTGCATGTAAGGTAACACCTTACCCACTGTACTATTGCTCCAGCTCTTTTCTCTACATCTTTAAAAATGGTTTACTAGAAAGGACTGGAGTGATTATACCACCAGTTAAGTGCCTTGGTGTTTCCAGGGCGGGGTGGGGGTGGTCCCTAGCTTGGGAGTGGCTGTAGTCCTCCTTGGGAGTGGCCCTTGGGAGGGCCCTGAAACAAGGGTTAAGGCACTGGCCTTGTGTGAGGGCCAGCCCCAGACCGATTTGCAAGCACTGCACGGTCCTCTGAGCAGAGGGCTGGGAATTCTCCTGAGCACCACTGGATGTATCCCCGATAGCTCCCCCAAAGAAAACAAAATC